>CM038217.1:83973197-84045124 GCA_021442155.1 Cymbidium sinense | reverse complement strand
ATACAAAATCATACTTAGTACCTATGTACAAATTAAAAGTCATTTAAAGCATTTGTTGGATCTGTATATGCAAAATGACACGGTGAAAATTCTTCAAAAAATTGATATATGGATCATCTGAAAGTCAGTTTTGCCATATCTCTTTATTTAGTGCAAGCTTGAAGTGATCCACCACTCCAATTTTATCACCTTCAATGATGATTCCTTTGTACTCCACCATCCACGGCTCAATGATATTTTATATATAAAGTATAGCATATAATTCCACTGGTGATGTCCTGTTGAAAACAATGTCCCATAGCTTTAATGAAGTTGCCATTCTCATCTCTCAAAACAACAACAATACCGGTTGACACATTAGGAAGTAGAGCCATCTACATTTGCCTTAGTCCAACCAAGAGGGAGGACACCACGATTAGTTTAAATAGCTCAAAGGGTTGGGTGATGTGTCCTATTGCTTAGAGGGAAAGGAGTAGGCATGATTGATGATTCAAGAATGGAAGCATCAATTATCTTTGGAGTGCCATGCCCATGGTCATGTATTTTAGCATTACAAGTTCTCCACACTTGGTAGACAATTGCACATTAGCATTTTACCCAACATAATTTTTGGGTTCCTTGAAAATATGCATTTACATTGATAAAAGAGAAGAGATTACAATGTAAAAAAAAGCAAAAAAAAGAAGAAGCAAAAACTAGCTACTTACAGTATGCTTACTATCCTTCTCCAAAAGAATAAAAAACTGTGGAGGAATAGTGTGATTATCTAAGCAATGCCATACAAAATCAAACTTGGTAGCTATGTCTGCACAAAAGTTAGCTAAACTGTTGTTGGATCTGTGTATGCAAAAATGACCTAGTGAAAATTCTTCAAAAAACTGATATCTGGCCCATCTAGAAGTCTATTTTGGTCATATATCTTTTTTTAGAGCACTTTTGAGGTGGCCCACCACTCCAATGTTATTGCCTTCAATGATGATTCCTTTGTACTCTGCCATCCACAGCTCAATAATATTTTGTGTGTAAAACATGGCAACCAATTCAAGATAGTCTTTGTCAGGTGTTGGAAACAAGGCCCATGCTTTAATGAAGTTTCCATTTTCATCTCTCGGGGATCACGCAATACAATAACCCATTAGGGAACCATCAACATTTGCCTTGATCCAACTAGGAGGGGAGGACACCACATGGGGATGGGTGATGTCCCATTGCTTTTGGAGAGTAAAAGAGTAAGAATGAGTGATGGAGCCGAGGATAGAGGCAACAATAATCTTTGGAGTGCCATGCCTACGACCATGAGTTTTGGCAATGTGAGTTCTCCAAAGCTGGCAAACTATTGTACAATACATTATAGCCCAACATAGGTTATTAGTTTGCACATCAATCAGAGCTTGATGCAAATTAGGTAGGTTGGTGAAAATTGGGAGTGAGCAGCCCCATTTGGCCAAAATCTGAATGATGGTTGTGGTTAAGGTGCATTGGACAACAAGATGTTTAGTATTCTCCTCTTGTTACACCCCCATGGGCAAAGGGTAGTATCTGTTAATCCATGGCGAGCAAGCCAACTATTAGTTGGCAAGGCTTGTTTGATGAGCCGCCACCAGAAGAGCTTTTCCCTTGGTGGTAGTTTCAGTTTTTGCAAACTATAAGGCCAATTTGGAAATTCAGCAAAGCAAGTTTTGTAGATGGTGGTTGTGAGATAGTCCCTATGGGAGTTCTAATGAGTCCGAATGTCACATGATTGATCGGTGAAATGGGAATGCGGAAATTAATTGACTCATAACCAACATCACATGCAATTTTTGTTATCCCAACTCCCCGATCATCGATTTTCCACACTCCATTCCTCATTGCATTCCATGTAGAGAAAGGTTGGCCATTTGGAGGGAGGCAAGTCAGCAATCCATGAAGAGTTTAGGAAGTGAACATCTTTCCATTCGAAACCCTCCAATGGATGTTTCAGTTCAGGCTATAAGCCCCTGCATGTATGATTTTCCAGCAGGTTGAATCCTCACATTTGGGGTCCCTTAGCCATGGGTTCAGGCCATACTTTTCGGCCAAGCACTTATGGAGCAACATATTAGGTTTGGAGATTAAATCCCATGTAATTCTAGACCTAAGAGGACCATGCCGACTTCGGTTGGAGTGCGGTAGCCCCTTGGCAAGCGATTTTGTCCCATGGAACATAATGGATGCAATGTTGGTTGTTGTTCCCTTGCCAAAGGAAGTTCCTAGCAAGTTTCTCAATCTCCTTAGTGATTCCCATAGGGATATCAGTGTGAGTTGCTTGATACTTGGAGATGCAAAGCAAGGAAGTTCTTATTAGAGTCAATCGGCCTGCCATGGACAAATGTTTAACTCCCCACAAGTTGACTTTATCTCTAGCCTATTGCAAAAGCTATAGAAAATCAGCGGCCTTGAGCTTTCTCATAGCTAAATTAATACACAAATAATTGAGCTCTTGAACTCTTCTAAAGCCATTCAATCTGGTGATTCTATTTGCCTTCCATCTATGGGTGGCTTTGCTGAACAAAATGATAGTTTTTGTGGAGTTGATGTGCTGTCCAGTCCAGTTATAATAATTTTTCAGAATTTGCAAAATACCCTTGGCATGCAGCGGACGTGGTTGTGAAGAGAATGTCATTAGCATAAAGTAGGGGTGGATATCGTGTTCCCTATTGGCAATAGCCACCAAGATGACAACTATGTTGTTTGATGGCCTGAGAGCGATTTGGAACAAAAGGATAAATAGGTAAGGAGATAATGAGCATCCCTATTGAAATCTACAGCGAGCATGAATCTAATTTGTCCTTTGACCATTTAACAGAAGGGAGAAGGAAGGGGAGGAAATGCATTGAAGGAGCCAATTTTGGAATTTCATAGGTACTCCAAATTTATGGAGAATCAAAGCCAAGGTTTCCCAACTCATTTTATCATAGGCTTGCTCCATATCGATTTTGATGGCCATAAAACCTTCCTTAGAAGTGAAGTATTGGAATTGATTCAAAATTTCTTGAGTACAAACGTGTGGGAGATAGATCTAGAAGACACAAAGGCACCTGCTCTTCCAAAATGATGTTGGGGAGAGTATTCTTCAATTTTACATTTTAGCTATGAGATTGTAGGCCATTCTATGAAGGCTGATGGCTTGAATTTTGGGATAATCAACATTTGGGAATTTGGGCAAGAGAATCACCAATGTTTCTACCCTTGAGAAGCCATGGTGCCCGTGAAAGAATTCCTTAACACCGGCGTCCTAGCCAATGATTTTCCAAAGTGCTTATAGAAAGATGCATTGATTCCATCAGTCCAGGAGCACGATTAGCTAATCACATCCCAAATTTCAGCCTCATTGATGTCGGTTTCCAAGAGCTCACAAATTTGAGGTGGGATTCTATTATTTTCAGCAAAATAAGGCCAACTAGAGATAGTGATAGGATGAGCGCTCCATTTCCGCTGAAAAATGTTCATGAAGGCTTGGTGGATCAAGACCGGATCATCAGTGTTCTGTCCATCGTCAAGCTTAAGTGTGCTAATTCTATTAGATCTCTTTCGAGCAGAAGCAACAACGTGAAAGAAGAGAGTGTTGACATCTCCCTCTTCAGCCCACCTGATTTTAGCCTGTTGCCACCACCTACAAGAGAGACGGATAAGAGTTGAGTTCAGTTCGTTTGCTTTGAGCCGAAGTTCCATGTCTTGTTGCTCGGTCAACCCATTTGGAGAGCAATCAGCCACTTGAAGGTGCAGAATTTCCTTCTGTAGGGTGTCTCTCTGCTTGCTCAAGTCAAGGAGCTTTCTCTTGCTCCAATAAAAAAGGTTCTTCAAGGTCCGGAGTCATTTCCTATCCAAGTTTTCAGCTTTGGAGCCTTCAGAGTTACCCTGCCAGCTTTTCCAAACTAACTTCAATGTCATAGTGTATGAAAGCCATGTATCTTTGAACCTCAGCCATCTATGGGATTTCCATTTCTCTATAGAGTTGATTTGAAGAAGAATGGGGCAATGATCTGATGCAAACCTTGGAAGGTGTTTAGTTTGTGCAAGAGGGAGAAGGTTGGAGGCAACGGTGTTGATAAGGAAGCGGTCAAGGCGCACCCAAATTCTACTATTTTTGTCCTTGTTATTAGTCCATGTGAACCTGGGTCCGGTGAAGAAATGCATTGAAGGAGCCAATTCTGGAATTTCATAGGTAACCCAAATTTATGGAGAATTATAGCCAAGGTTTCCCAGCTCATTTTATTATAGGCTTGTTCCATATCAATTTTGATGGCCAAAAATCCTTCCTTAAAAGTGGAGTGTTGGAATTTATTGAAGATTTTTTGAGCCGCCAAGCAGTGATCGGAGATAGATCTACAAGGCACAAATGGACCTTGCTCTTCCGAAATGATGTTACGAAGAGTATTCTTCAGCCAACACACAAGTATTTTAGCTATGAGCTTGTAGGCCATTCTACAAACACTGATAGGCCTGAATTTCACAGGATAATCAACATTTGGGGATTTGGGCAAGAGAATCACCAATGTTTCCTTCCATAGAGAAGCCATGGTGCCACTGCAAAAAAATTCCTTAACAGCCGCCACGATGTTTGGGCTAATGATTTTCCAAAAGTGCTTGTAGAAAGATGCAGTGATGCCATCCATCCTAGGAGCATGATTAGCACCCATAGTTATGATCACCTCCTAAATTTCAGTCTCATTGATGTCAATCTCCAAGAGTTCAA
Source organism: Cymbidium sinense (assembly GCA_021442155.1). Taxonomy (NCBI): domain Eukaryota; kingdom Viridiplantae; phylum Streptophyta; class Magnoliopsida; order Asparagales; family Orchidaceae; genus Cymbidium; species Cymbidium sinense. The sequence goes on along the minus strand of CM038217.1, from coordinate 84,040,407 downwards.
AAATTTGAGGTGGGATTCTCATATTTTCAGCAAAACAAGTCCAATCGGAGGTAGTGATAGGATGCACACTCCATTTCTGCTGAAAAAGTTCATGAAGGCTTGGTGGATCAAGATCGGATCATCAGTGTTCTGTCTGTCATCAAGCTTGAGTGTGTTGATTCTGTTAGATATCTTTCGATCCGAAGCAACGGCGTGAAAGAAATGATTGTTGGCATCTCCTTCTTCAGCCCACCTGATTTTAGCCCGTTACTGCCATCAACAAGAGAGACGGGGAAGAGTTGAGTTCAGTTCATTTTTTTTTGGGTCAAAGTTCCATGTCTTGCTACTCAATCAACTCATTTGGAGAACAATCGACCAACTGAAGGTGCATAATTTCCTCTTGCAGGTGTCTCTCTGCTTGCTCAAGTCAAGGAGCTTGTTCTTGCTCCAGTAAAAAAGGTTCTTCAAAGTTCAGAGGCACTTCCTATCCAAGTTTTCAACTTTGGAGCCTTCAAAGTTTCCTTGCTAGCTTTTCCAAACTAACTTCCATGCCATAGGGTAAGAAAGCCATGTATCTTCAAACCTCAACCATCCATGGGATTTCCATTTCTCTACGGAGTTGATTTGAAGAAGAATGGGGCAATGATCTGATGCAATCCTTGGAAGGTGTTTAGTTTGTGCAAGAGGGAGAAGGTTGGAGGTAACTGTGTTGATGAGGAAGCGGTGAAGGTGCACCCAAATTCTACTATTTTTGTCTTTGTTATTAGTCCATGTGAACCTGGGTCCGGTGAAGTTTAGCTCATGGAGGTCCCTATTGGTAAAAAATCCATCATCTTGTTCACCAGGAAGAATTTAAATTCCCCATGTGCGATCGGGTTTGTATGATGTGAGTGAAGGTGATTAAGTCATTCCGCCACAAAGTAATGAGAGCTCTAGATTTTCCCACAATAGGTTGGTGTAGAAAGCCCCAATTACGACCAACAATTTTGTCAATTTCCCTTCTAGAGATGTCTTCCACTTTTATTTCAATGAGGCCAATGAAGAGAGCGTTGTGCTCTCCAAGAATTTGCCATAGGTAGTGGCCCATAGCCTTCTTGTGGACCCCTCGGTAGTTCCATATAATAATAGAGGTCATGGGTGGACCTCATGGGAGGCATCCCTCCCATCATCAATTTGGAAGTCACTTTTTTTGTGTTTCCATGGGATTTCTTAGATAGGGCCTAACTGACCTAATTCTCGATCGAAATGCACTTTAGAGACCCAGCTCTGCCCACTTTTAGATTTCTTGTGTTTGAACAATTTATTGGCCTCTTATGTTTCCTTGGCTGCATTAAAAATAGTTGTTATGTGAGGTGTGTGTGTGTGTGTGGGGCTTCCTTTGTCTTGATGAATCTACATTGAATACCTATTTTATTCCACTTTGGAGTCATTAGAATGGGTGTTTGTTCCTTCTATCTGCATGCAATTTTCTATTTTGTTCAGCAGCAAGTTTTGTTTTTTAAGTTTCTCCTTTGAATATATTGTTCTAATTTTCAGCTTTAGGAGGCCGAGCCTTCCTCCTGGTAACCAATGTCCATGGCCCATAGGATTTATCTAAGTCAGGGTAGCTGTAGCATCAAGGAAAGCCTCTTTTCCTTTAGTTTGTACAGCCGATGGAGTGCAAAATTCTGCAGGGGACATGCTGGCTGAACTGCTACAATTTTTCTTCATATTGCAAGATGGTTCAGCCGAAGGAGTGCATTGATCTGCAGCTGAACTGCTAGCTGAATGGTTGTAGATTTTCTACCCTTGATTTGTCATGGAGGTGGTTTGACTGGGCAAAGGGTTGGTAGAGGTGTTGGGTTTGCTGGAAGGTGTTGTTGGAGCAGTCATTTTGGCTTTTTTTGGACAAGCTTCAAGCTTGTGTCTGACTTTTCCACATTGGAAGCATAGTTGAGCAATCCCCTCATATTCCACTTTCCAAAAGAAGCAGCCTTTGTAACCATTGATCCATATTCTAGGAGGGAGGCTCTTTGAGAGATTGACCTTGACACAAATCCGTGCATAGGTACTTTTCCCCCATTTGCTAGTTTGGTTGTCTATCCACAGTGGCTCTCTAAATGAAACAATTAAGCAGGTTGTTTGCAATCCAGATATGAGTGGTAGAGTCTCATCCATAGCGGTGAGGTTAAACCTGTTAGAGAATCAGGAGAGAAATTAAGAGTCCACCTATCAATAGCAATGGCATTGCCAACAATAAACCAAGGACCATTAAAAAGAACTGCATCACGAGCTTCAACTAATTGAAAAATACATAAGAAATAGTCTAGGGCAACAAGCACTAAGTTGAACTCCCCCCATTGGCTCCATTTGCGTTTAATGTCATTGTTTAGGAAATAGAATGGAAGTTTCTTCTCAAGTAGTTTCCCTATGAGGGCTGCTTCTAATCTCTAAATATTATTTTGCATAGAGTTATCATCAAGGGTAACTCCCACTCCATTACCCTTGATGATAGCTCTATGCAAAATAACATTCAGAGATTAGAAGCAATGCTCGTAGGGAAACTACTTGAACTTCTATTTCTAAACAATGGACCTCAAATGCTTGGTGGTGGAACTTGTTCTTCTTGTGGACCTTGGTTTACCTGGACGTATTATTGCTATGGACAAGTGGACTCTTGAATTCTCTCATGATTCTCTCCAACCTCCTGATGAGATTTCATATCTTTGGGACAACTCAACCTTGCTACTCATTTGTTAGAGAGTTGATGTGGATGGACAACCAAACAAGCAAATGGGAGTACCATGCACTGTTGATCTCAAAGAGCCTCCCCTATCTGGATCAATGGTTACAAACTTTCATAAAATGGAATATGAGGGGTCAACTATGCTTCCATGAAAAGGAAGTTTGTCCCTAAACAATAGCTCCAATGGCACTTTGTAACAAGTTGAACACCTCTCCTAACCCGTTGCCCAATCAAACCACCTCCATGATGAACCAAAGGCAAAAAAAACTACAACCTTTCAGCAAACAGTTTAGCAGCAGATACAAATGCTCCTTCGGCTAAAACACCTAGCTTTATGCAACAAATTTGCAACCGTTCGGCCAGCACCCTTGCAGTAGATTTTTGCACTTCATTAGTTACTCAAACTAAAGGGAAAGAGGCTCTCCTTGATGCTACAGCTCACAATGACCTGGACAAGTCCTATGGGCCGCAGACATTGGTTACCAGGAGGAAGCCTAGGTTTCCTAAAGCTGAAAATCAGAGCAACCAATTCAGGGGAGAAACTTCAAAAACAAGATCTGCTACTGAACGAAATAGAAATCTGCATAAAGGAAAAAGAGATAGCATTCAATTTAATGACTCCAATGTGGAAGATAGCAGGTGTTTGATGCAGTTTCACCTAGACAAAGGTAAGGAAGGACCACTTACACCTCACATACCAACTGTTTTCGAGGCAGCCAAGGAAACACAAGAGGGCAATAAATTGTTCAAACACAAGAAGCCTAAAAGTGGTCAGAGCCAAGTCTCTAAAGCACATTTCAATCAGGAATTGGGTCAGCTAGGCCTTATCAAAGAAATCTCATGGAAATGCAAAAAAAGTAACTTCCAAATTGACGATAGGAGGGATGCCTTCCGTAACGTCCACCCATGACTTCCGTTATTATGTGGAACTGTCAAGGGGTCCGTAAGAAGGCTATGGGCCACTACCTACAGCAAATTCTTGGAGAGCATAATGCTCTCTTCATTGGCCTCATTGAAACAAAAGTGGAAGACATCTCTAGAAGGGAAATTGGCAAAATTGATGGCCGTAACTGGGACTTTCTACACCAACCCGTGGAGAGGTCTCTCCTTGCTTTATGGTGGAATGACTTAATCACCTTCACTCCTACCATACAAACTGATCAGTTCATTGTGGGGAATATCCAGGTACCTGACAATGCCAAGTGGATGGTGGCAGTTTGCTATGCTCATAAAGATTACCACACTCGCCGTAGCCTATGGAACAGTAACTCCTAGTTTGAATACAATACCTCAGTTATAGGTGGAGATTTCAATTGCATTTATGCTATAAATGATAAAGGGGTGGGGGGAGGGGAACTATTTAAATTCTACCCGGCCAAAGAGATGATAGATTTTTTTTAGCGGGGACCTTCATGAACTTCACCCAAGGTTCACATGGACTAATAATAAGGACAAAAATAGTAGAATTTGGGTGCCCCTTGACCTCTTCCTCATCAACACCATTGCCTCCAACCTTCTCCCTCTTGCACAAACTAAACACCTTCCAAGGATTACATCAGATCATTGCCTCATTCTTCTTCAAATCAACTCTGTGGAGAAATGAAAATCTCAAAGATGGCTGAGGTCCAAAGATACATGGCTTTCTTACCCCATGGCATGATAGTTAGTTTGAAAAAGTTGGCAAGGCAACTTTGAAGGCTCCAAAGCTAAAAACTTAATTATGAAGTGCCACCGGACCTTGAAGAATCTTTTTTACTAGAGCAAGAGCAAGATCAATGACTTGAGCAAGCAAAGGGACACCCTTCAGGAGGAAATTTTGCATGTTCAGTTGGTTGATTGCTCTTCAAATGGGCTGACCGAGTAGTAAGATATGGAACTTCGCCTTAAAGCAAATGAGCTGAATTCAACTCTTGCCCATATCTTTTATTGGTGATGGCAATGGGCTAAAATCAGGTGGGCTGAACAGGGAGATGCCAACACTCATTTCTTTCATGTCGTTGCCTCGGCCTGAAAGAGATCTAACAGATTCAGCACGCTCAAGCTTGAAGATGGACAAAACACTGATGATCTGATCTTTATCCACCAAGCCTTCATGCACTTTTTTCAGCAAAAATGGAGTGCTCATCCTATCACTACCTCCAATTAGCATTGTTTTGCTAAAAATAACAAAATCCCACCTCAAATTTATGACCTCTTGAAGCATTAATGAGGATGAAATTTGGGATGTGATCGAAACTATGGGTGCTAATCATGCTCCTAGAATTGATGACATCACTACATCTTTCTACAAGCACTTTTGGAAAATCATGGGCCCGGGCGTCAAAGGCACTGCAGCTAACTGAAGGAAACTTTGGTGATTCTCTTGCCCAAATCCCCAAATGTTGATTGTCCTATATCAGTCTTTGTAGAATGGCCTACAAGCTCATAGCTAAAATTCCTGTGTGTTAGTTAAAGAATACTCTCCCTACCATCATTTTGGAAGAGCAGGGTGCCTTTGTGCCTTCTAAAACTATCTCCCACCACTGCTTGGAGGCCCAAGAAATCTTCAATAAATCCCAACACTCCACTTCTAAGGAATGATTTATGGCTATCAAAATCGATGGAGCAAGCCTATGATAAAATGAGTTTAACCTCCACAAATTTTACCTATGAAATTCCAGAATTGGCTCCTTCAATGTGTTTCCTCCCCTTCCTTCTCCCTTTTGCTAAATGGTTAGAGGACAAATTGGATTCATACTCATTGCGGATTTCGGTAGGGATGCCTGTTGTCTCCTTACCTATTCATCCTTTGATCTAAACTGCTCTCAGTGGCCGTCAAACAACACAGTTGTAATCTTGGGGTGACCATTGCCAATTGGGGAACACGTATATCCCACCTACTTTATGCCGACGATATTCTCTTTACAACTAAAGCCTCAGTTGCTCATGCAAAGGGTATTTTAAAAATTTTGAAAAACTATTGTGATTGGATGGGACAACGCATCAACACCACAAAACCTATCATTTTGTTCAGGAAAGCCACCCATATATGGAAGGCAAATAGGTTCACTAGACTTATGGGCTTCAGAAGGGTTCAAGAGCTAGATTACTTGGGTATTAAATTAGCTATGAGGAAGCTTAAGGCCTCTAATTTTTTGTGGCTTTTGCAAAGGGTCAGGAACAAAATCAGCTTGTGGGGAGTTAGGCATTTATCCAGGGCAGGCTGTTTAACTCTTATAAGAACTTCCTTGCTTTGCATCTCCATGTATTAAGCAACTCACATCGATATCCCTAAGGGAATCACTGAGAAGATTGAGAAACTTGCTAGAAACTTTCTTTGGCAAGGAAACAACAACCAGGATTGCATCCACTATGTTCCATGGGACAAAATATGCATGCCAACCACAAGCGGGGAGCCTGCACGAAAGCTAGCCCTCTAAGGGCTAGAATTGCATGAGATTTCATCTCCAAACCTCATATGCTACTCCATAGGTGCTTGGCCAAAAAGTATGGGCTGAACCCATGGCTAAGGAAGCCCAAATGAGGGGACTCAACTTGCTAGAAAATCATATATGTTGGAGCTTACAGCTTGAACCGAAACATCCATTGGAGGGTTTCAAATGGCAAAGATGTTGACTTCCTAAACTCTTCATGGATTGCTGAATTGCCTCTCTCCAAATGGAAAACCTTTCTCAACATGGAATGCATTGAGGAATGGAGTGTGGAAAGTCGATTCTTGATCACGAGTTGGAAACCAAAATCGCATGTCTTTGCGGTTTTGAGCTAGTCATTCCTATTATGGCTGAACAACCACATGACATTCCAGAACTCATCAGTATAGGGACCACTCTCACAGCCACCATCTACAAAACATGCTTTGCTGAATTTCCAACTTGGCCTTTTAGCTTGGAGAAATTAAAACTTCCACCAAGGGAAAAGCTCTTCTGGTGGCATCTCATCAAAGAATCCTTGCCAACTAATTATTGGCTTGCTCACCGTAGATTAACATATACTACCCTTTGCCCATGGGGATGTAACCAAGAGGAGAATACTAAACATCTTGCTGTCCAATGCACCCTAACCACAACCATTATTCAGATTTTGGCCAAATGGGGCTGCTCACTCCCAATTTCAGCAACCTTCCTGCTTTGCTTCAAGCTCTGATTGATGTCCAAACTAACAACCTATGTTGGGCTAGAATGTATTGTGCAATTGTTTACCAGGCCTGGAGAACCTGCATTGCCAAAACTCATGGCTGCAGCCATGGCACTCCTAAGATTATTGATGCCTCTATCCTCGGCTCTATCACTCAATCTTACTCCTTTCCTCTCCAGAAGCAATAGGACATCACCCAACCCTTCGAGCAGCTTAAACCAATTATGTGGTGTCCTCCCCCTCCTGGTTGGATCAAGATAAATGTTGATGGTTCCCTTCTTCCTAATAGGTCAGCTGGTATTGCGGTGGTGCTAAGAGATGAAAATGGAAACTTTATTAAAACTATGGGCCACTGTTTCCAACACTGGGATAGCACTACTGTTGAATTGGCAGCCATGCTTTACACAAAAGATATCATTGAGTTGTGGATGACAGAGTACAAAGGAATCATCATTGAAGGTGATAACATTGGAGTGGTGGATCACCTCAAGCATACTCTAAACAAGGAAATATGGCAAAACAGACTTTCAGATGGGCCAAATATTAATTTTTTAAAGAATTTTCACGAGGTCATTTTTGAATATACACAGAGAATCGACAACAGTTTAGCTGACTTTTGTGTAAGCATAGCTACCAAGTTTGATTTTGTATGACATAGCTTAGATAGTCACACTATTCCTCCACAATTTTTTATTCTTTTGGAGGAGGATATGAAGCATGTTGTAAGTAGCTAGTTTTTGCTTTTTTTAGCACCCAAATTCCACTGTCGTGCTATCCCAGTGTTGAAAATAATGGTCATAGCTTTAAGGAAGTTACCATTTTCATCCCTCAACACCACTGCAATACCAGTCGACCCATTTGGAAGAAGGGAACCATCTATATTTGCCTTGATCCAACCAGGAGGGGGAGGACACCACAGAATTGGTTTAAGCAGCCCAAAGGGATGGGTGAAGTCCCATTGCTTCTGGAGCAGAAAGGAGTAAGAATGAGTGATGGAGCCGAGGATAGATGCAACAATAATCTTAGGAGTGCCATGGCTGCAGCCATGAGTTTTGGCAATGTGGGTTCTCCAAACCTGGTAAATGATAACACAATACATTCTAGCCCAACATAGGTTGTTAGTTTGTACATCCATCAGAGCTTGAAGCAAAGTAGGAAGGTTGCTAAAAATTAGGAGTGAGCAGAGCCCCATTTGGCCAAAATCTGAATAATGGTTGTGGTTAGGTTGCATTGGACAATAAGATGTTCAGTATTCTCCTCCTGGTTACATCCCCAAGGGCAAAAGGTGGCATCTGTTAATTCATAATGAGCAAGCCAATAATAGTTGGCAAGGCTTCTTTGATGAGATGCCACAAGAAGAGCTTTTCCCTTGATGGAAGTTTCAAATTCTGCAGGCTGTAAGGCAAAGTTAAAAATTCAGCAAAGTAGGTTTTGTAGATGGTGGTTGTGAGAGTGGTCCCTATAGGAGTTCTGATGAGTTCTAGAATGTCACGTGGTTGTTCAGCCATAATAGGTATCTTTGGAAATTAATTACGCCTAAAAGGAATAGCACATGCATAATTTTAATTTTCCATCTCCTGTGATTAGCAATCAGGTTTTCTACACTCCATTCCTCAATGCATCCCATGTTGAGAAAGGTTGGCCATTTAGAGAGAGGCAAGTCAGAAATCCATGTAGAGTTTAGGAAGTCAACATCTTTGCCATTTGAAACCCTCCAATGGATGTTTTGGTTCAGGCTGTAAGCACCACCATATATAATTTTCTAGCAAGTTGAGTCTCCCCGTTTGGGCTTCCTTAGCTATGGGATCAGCCCATACTTTTGGACAAGAACCTATGGAGCAACATATTGGGTTTGGAGATGAAATCACATGTAATTTTGGCCCTTAGAGGGCCATGCCATCTTTCGGCCAAGTGCAGGCCAAGCCCCCATTGCTGGTTGGCATGCAGATTTTGTCCCATGAAACATAGTGTATACAATGTTGGTTTTTGTTTCCTTGCTAAAGAAAGTTTCTAGCAAGTTTCTCAATATCCTTAGTGATTCCCTTAGCAATGTCATTGTGAGTTGCTTGATACATGGAGATGCAAAACAAGGAATCTTATAAGTGTTAATCGGTCTGCCATGAACAAATGTCTAACTCCCCACAAGCTGATTTTGTCCTTGGCCCTTTGCAAAAGCTGCAGTAAATCAGCGACCTTAAGCTTTCTCATAGCTATTTTAATACCCAAGTAATCTAGCTCTTGAACCCTTAGCCAGATCCTATTTGCCTTCCATCTATGGGTGGCTTTCTTTGAAAAATGATAGTTTTGTGGAGTTGATGCACCTGTCCAGTCAATTTTTTAGAATTTGCAAAATACCCTTTGCATGGGCAACGGAGGCTTTAGTTGTGAAGAGGATGTCATCAACATAAAGTAGGTGGGATATACGTGTTCCCCTATTGGCAATGGCCATGCCAAGCTCACAACTGTGTTATTTGACTGCTAAAGAGAGTAGTTCTGAATAAAGGATAAACAAGTATGGAGACAGCGGGCATCCCTGCCAAAATTCACAACAAGCATGAATCTAATTTATCCTCTGACCATTTAGCAGAAGGGAGAAGGAAGGGGAGGAAATGCATTGAAGAAGCTAATTCTAGAATTTCATAGGTAACCCAAATTTATGGAGGATCATAGCCAATATTTCCCAGCTCATTTTATCATAGGTTTTCTCCATGTCAATTTTGATAGCCATAAATCCATCCTTTGAAGTGGAATGTTGGAATTTATTGAATATTTCTTAAGCCGCCAAACAAGGGTGGGTAATAGATCTATACGGCACAAAGACACCCTACTCATCTGAAATGATGTTAGGGAGTGTATTCTTCAGCCGACACACAAGAATTTTAGCTATGAGCTTGTAGGCCGTTCTACAAAGACTGATAAGCCTGAATTTTGCAGGACAATCAGCATTCAGGGATTTGGGCAAGAGAATCACCAATATTTCTTTCCACTGAGAAGCCATGGTGCCACTACAAAAGAACTCCTTAACAGCTGCCATGACGTCCGGGCCAATGATTTTACAAAAGTGCTTGTGGAAAGATATCGTGATGCCATCAATCCCAGGAGCACGATTAGCACCCATAGTTCTGATCACATCCCAAACTTCATCCTCATTGATGTTAGTTTCCAAGAGCTCACAAATTTGAGGTGGGATTCTATTATTTTCAGCAAAACAAGGCCAATCAGTGGTAGTGATAGGATGCGCACTCCATTTCTACTGAAAAAATTCCATGAAGGCTTGGTGGATCAAGATCAGATCATCAGTGTTCTGACCATCATCAAGCTTGAGTGTGCTATTTCTGTTAGATCTCTTTCGAGCCGAAGCAACGGCGTGCAAGAAATGAGTGTTGGCATCTCCTTCTTTAGCCCACCTGATTTTAGCCCTTTGCCATCACCAACAAGAGAGATGGGCAAGAGTTGAGTTTAGCTCATTTTCTTTGAGGCGAAGTTCCATATCTTGCTACTCGATCAACCCATTTGGAGAGCAATCAGCCAATTGCAGCTGCAGAATTTCATTCTGAAAAGTGTCCCTATGCTTGCTCAAGTCATTGATCTTGCTCTTGCTCCAGTAAAAAATATTCTTCAAGGTCCAGAGGCACTTCCTATCAAAGTTTTCAGCTTTGGGGTCTTCAAAGTTGCCTTGCCAACTCTTCCAAACTAACTTCCATGACATGGATTTTCATTTCTCGATAGAGTTGATTTGAAGAAGAATGGGGCAATGATCTGATGCAATTCTTGGAAGGTGTTCAGTTTGTGCAAGAGGGAGAAGGTTGGAGGCAGTGGTGTTGATGAGGAAGAGGTCAAGGTGCACCCGAATTCTACTATTTTTGTCCTTATTATTAGCCCATGTGAATCTTGTCCTGGTGAAGCTCAGCTCATGGAGGTCCCTATTGGTCAAAAAATCCATCATTTCTTTGGCCATCAGGGAGAATTTAAATAGTTTCCCCCCTTCTTATCATTTGTAACATAAATGTAGTTGAAATCTCAACCTACCATAGCTGGAAGTTCTGTATTCAGCAAAGGAGTTAATGTGTTCTATAAGCCACGACGAGTGTGGTAATCTTTATGAGCATAACAAACAGCCACCATCCACTTGGCTTTTTCAGGTAACTAGATATTCCCAACAATGCACTGATCAATTTATATGATAGGAGTAAAGGTGATTAAGTCATTCTGCCACAAAACAAGGAGACCTACAGATTTTCCCACAGTAGGTTGTTGTAGATAGTCCTAGTTATGACCCACAATTTTGTCAATTTCCTTTCTATAGATGTCCTCCACTTTTATTTTGATGAGGCTAATGAAGAGAGCGTTGTGCTCTCCAAGGATTTTTCATCGGTAGTGGTCCATAGCCTTCTTGTCGACCTCTCGGTAGTTCCACATAATAACGGAAGTCATGGGTGGACATCACGGGAGGCATCCCTCCCGTCGTCAATTTGGAAGTCACTTTTTCTGTGTTTCGGTGGGATTTCATTGATAGGGCCTAGCTGACCCAATTCCTGATCGAAATGTGCTTTAGAGACTCGGATCTACCCACTTTTATATTTCTTGTGTTTGAAGCAATGACGGCCTCCATGCTCAACCTCGCACACCTCCAAGAAGCCAGTGCGATGCTTGAACCTGCGGTATTGACCGCTACTCCGGTGTAGCTGTGATAGTGCACCTCCCAGGAGATGGCGCCCTCCGCCTCTTCGCGGGGTGGCATGCCCGCGCCCCGTCCCTTGTTGGCGATGTTGCTCACTGCGCCCTCGCTCTCTGAGCTACTATGGCTGCCATGGCGTTCGTGGTACCCAGCTCCCCCTCAGGTGCCTGGTGCAGGCACCCTCAGCCAGGTTCGTGCTTTGAGCATGCGCAACTTCTCAAAATTAGCCATGTTTTGCCATTTTTTTTAGGCTAGAACCTCCTAAAATCTCCTAGCGGTGCTCACGGGTGCATTTGGCGGCCTCCATTTGGGCATATGGCTGCCCATAAAAAGTAAGTTTTTTGGGCCTTCTGAAACTTCTGGGGGTTGAAATGTACATTTTTCCCTGCCTATCTATTAGAGATGAGCTGAACTAGGTAGTAGGTCCCCTGTTTTGCTGCCAAACATGCATGTAAGGGAGACAATGCTCATGATCTTAGAATTTTCATGCATCCTTTATGTTATGTCATCGTGTTGCGAATTGAATGAATTTTTTGAGCATAGTCAAAGGAAGTGTTTCATGCGGCATACGAATTGACCGCACTCTTCAGAGTATTGTTTGGCTTAGCATCCCACATGGAGCTTCTTCCCACTCTGACGTGAATGTACGTGCTTCATAGGAGCTCTCCAGCTGCATCATTATCATGACCCTTTAGTTTGCTTGATGATAGAGATTTCTTGATCTATATTTTTGGGCAGTGCCTTCGGGCTTGGTGATGTGCTTAGGCTGGAGACCCGTATGCAGTGCATGAGATGTCATGAACTCTGCTTCTCTTGATTGGTGGTCACCTTCATGTGCCCAACTATCAGTATGATAGTCCTTTCAATTTCTTACTCCTCATAATATTTTGTAGATTGATTGTGGCATTATGGTTGTGCTTTGCGATGGGAATCCTTTTGTTGTCAGTATTAACATCTGCCGATTCGTCACGCATTAGCCTTTCATGCCAATTTTCATGGCATGGAGATTGCCCTATGGAATGAGACCCTTCCATCCTCAGCTTTGGGAGCTGTCCCCATGGCATTCCTATATCTTATGCGTTGGACAAAGGGTCTCGTCATATTGTTATGAATGTGGCTCTTAGAAATTGGGTCTTGGTGTCATGACCACTTTGTCCAGGTCGATTTATTCGGAGGTGATCGCACCTTCATATTTCATGTGACTCTGATTCTTTCCCCTCCCTCCATATATACATGGTTGTGATGGGCGAGATCATTATTGCATCAAGGATGTGATACTTGGTTGAGTCATGCAGCTCAAAGATTAAGCCATGCATGTGTAAGTATGAACTATTTGGTGAAACTACGAATGACTCATTAAATCAGTTATAGTTTGTTTGATGGTACGTGCTACTCAGATAATCATAATAATTCTAGAGTTAATTGCGCAAACCTTGACTTCGTAAGGGATTCATTTATTAGGTACGGTGGATGCTTCTTCCGCTTCCCTGATTCATGACAACTGCAAATCTCACCACTGTGGGTGATGCATCATTTGAATATCTGCTCTATCAACTTTCGATGGTAGGATAGGGGCCTACCATGGTGGTGATGGGTGATGGAGAATTAGGGTTCGATTCTAGAGATGGAGCCTGAGAGACAGCTTCCACATCCAACGAAGGTAGCAGGTGCACAAATTACCCAATCCTGACACGGGGAGGTAGTGACAATAAATAATTATATCGGGCTCTTTGAGTCTGGTAATTGGAATGAGTATAATCTAAACCCCTTAACGAGGATCCATTGGAGGCGAGTGCTGCCAGACGATAATTCCTCAATATCGTATATTTAAGTTATTATTGCTTAAAAAGCTCGGTTGGACCTTGGGTTGGTGGTGTCCACTCATGTGTACACCACAGTCCCTTATGCCAGCAATGCATTCCTAGCCTTAATTGGCTAGGTCATGCCTCCAGCGCCATTACTTTGAAGAAATTAGAGTGCTCAAAGGAAGCCCATGCTATGGATACATTATCACTGGATAACACCACAGGATTTTGGTCCTATTGTGTTGGCCTTCGGGATCGAAGTAATTATTAAGAGGGATGGTCAGGGGCATTTGTATTTCATAGTTAGAGGTGAAATTCTTGGATTTATGAAAGGCAAATCACTACAAAAGAATTTTCCAAAGATGTTTTCATTAATCAAGAACAAAAGTTGGGGGCTCAAAGATGATCAGATATCTAGTCTTCCATAAGCGATACATAGGGATCAACTAGGATGTTACTTTTAGGACTTCACGACTTTTTGAAATCAAAGTTTTTGGGTTCCTTGAAAATATGCATTTGCATTGATAAAAGAAAAGACTTACAAATGAGTAAAAAACTAAAAAGAGAGAAGCCAGCTACAAACAACATGCTTCCATCCTCCTCTAACAGATCAAGAAACTTTGGATGAATAGATTGACTATCTAAACTATACCAAAAGAAATTAGAACTTGTAGCTAAGTTTGTATAGAAGTCAGTAACTCTGTTGTTACTTTTGTTGGTATGAGCAAAAAGAACTTTCTTCTTTAGGAAACTGATATCCAGTCCTTCCTTGGTCTTCCAAACCTCCTTGATCATGCTGAGCTTCAAGTGATAAACCACACTTAAGTTATCCCCTCAATGATGATCCCCATGTACTCAATCAAGCAAGGCTCAATGATATCCTTGATGTAAAGCATCACTTTTAGTTCCACAAAGTTATTGTCCAGTGTTGAAACTGGTGCCCCATTGCCCTGATGAACTTGCCACTATCATCCTTGATGATGATACCAATACTGGTAGTTCTAGAAGAAAGCAAGAATCCATCAACATTGGCTTTCAGCCAACCGAGAGGGGCAGGGAGACACCACAAATTTGGTTTGAATAGCCCATAGGGCTGAGTAATGTCCCATTGCTCCTGGAAGGTGAAGGAAGTTGCATGAGTGATGGACTCTAAGATGGAAGCTGCAATAATCCTTGGAGTACCATGGCTACGATCATGAGTTTTAGAATTTTTGGTTCTCCAAACTTGATAGATAATGGCACAATAACATCTGACCCAGCACATGTCTTTGGATTGCACTGAAGAGAGAGCTTTGAGTAGATCTGAAAGACTACAGAAAATGGGCACCAAGCAGCCCTAGTTAGCCAAGATCTGGATGATATTCTTGGTACGGGTGTAGTGGATAGCAAGGTTCTCAGTGTCCTCCTCATAATTACATCCCGAGGGGAACATGGAGTTATCCACTAAGCCATGATGAGCAAGCCAACAATAGGTCGGCAGAGCATCTCTAACAAGCCTCCACCAAAAGAGTTTCTCTCTTGGTGGCAGCTTCAGTTTGAACAAACTGTGAGGCCAATCAGATTTCTTGGAGAATTGGGATTTGTATACCATGGAGGTGATGGTCAAGCCAAGGGGAAGCTTGATCAGCTCAACCTGGTCATGAGTTAGCCCACTATTGATCAAAATTCTGCATATAATGGTGCAGAGTTCTGCTCTAAAGACTTGCTGAAGCTGAGCCAAATTCCATGAGTTGTTGCTTGAGATCAAGTCAGATAGGCTACAATCCTGGATGCAATCCATATTAATGAATGCAGGCAATTTGGCCAAGGGTAAATCAGCTATCCATGATGAGTTGAGAAACTGTGCACTCCTACCATCCGCAATCTTCCATCTTAGGATTCTCTCCAAGAAATTCTGCACATTTTTTGATAATCTGCCAGCAAACTGAGTCCCCTCTCCTTGGGTTTCTTGCCCAAGGATTGCTCCTATACTTTTCGGCCAAGCATCTATGGAGGAGGGAGTTTGGCTTGGATATGAAATACCAAGCAACCCTGGCACGCAGAGGACCAATCCAACGGGAAGTAGCATGCAACCCGAGACCACCAGAGCACGTGGGTTGGCAAACCTGCTCCCATGCCACATAGTGAATGCTATTTTGATGATGAGATCCTTGCCAAAGAAATCTCCTAGCAAGCTACTCAATATCATCAACTACCCCTTTAGGGACAGCAGTATGGGTGATTTGGTACATGGACATGTTTAGAAGGGAGGATCTGATAAGGGTCAAACGACCTGCCAAGGAAAGATGCCTAATTCCCCACTGATTAACCTTATCCCTGGCTTGTTGGGTTAAATGTATGAAATCTTGAGCTCTGAGTTTCCTCATTCCCAACTTGATCCCCATGTACTCTACCTCTAAAACCTTATGAAAACCAGTAAGTTAGGGAATCCTATTAGCCTTCCAACCAAGAGTAGCTTTGCTGAAAAGAATGACACTCTTGTTGGTGTTGACCCGATGTCCAGTCCAATTGCAATAATCATTAAGAATATCCAAGATGTTCTTGGCATGAGGCACCGAAGCTTTGAAAGTGATGAGAATATCATCAGCATAAAGAAGATGGGAAATGGGAGTGCCTCCATTAACCAAAGGTACACCAAGATCCTTACCCCTTTGCTTAAAGGCTAATGAAAGCAGCTCTGAACAAAGAATAAACAGATAAGGAGATAGTCGACACCCTTGGAGAAACCCATAATGAGCTTGAATCCATCCCATCCTATGGCCATTCAGTAAAAGCGAGAACAAAGGGGAAGAAATACATTGGAGGACCCAACCTCTAAAAGTACTAGGTAACCCCAATCTTTCAAGGACTAAGGCAAAGGTATCCCAGTTCATCTTATCATAGGCTTATTCCATATCAATCTTGATAGCCATAAAACCATCTTTGGAAGTGGAACGTTAGAACTTATTGAAGATTTCTTGAGCGTCTAAGCAATGGTGGGAGATGGATCTGGAGGGAACAAAGGCCCCTTATTCCTCTGAAATAATAGTGGGAAGAATGTTTTTTAAATGGCTTACCAGGATCTTGGCAATGAGCTTGTAAGCTGTCTACAAAGGCTGATAAGCCAGAATTTGGTCGGGCAATCAGCATTAGTGGTCTTGGGGAGCAGGATCACTAAGGTCTCCTTCCAGCTTGGAGCCATGTAGCTGTTCATGAAAAATTCCTTCACAGCAACCACCACATCGAGGCAAATGATTTTTCAAAAATTTTTATAAAATGAAGCCATGATGCCATCAATCCCCGGAGCCCGATTTGCTCTCATGTCCTGCACAGTATCCCAAATTTCTTGCTCTCTAACTTCAGCATCTAAGAGAGAACAAATATGGGGAGGAATTTTATCATGCTCCTCAAAGAAAGGCCAATTGTATGTCTTGATACAATTGGCTCTCCACTTTATTTGAAAGAACTCAATGAAAATATGGTTGATGGTCTCCAGATCATCAGTTCTTTTCCCATCAGCAAGAGTAATTCCATGAATCATGTTGGTTCTTTTCCTTGCGGAAGCAATGGCATGAAAGAAATGGGTGTTGGCATCCCCCTCTTCCAGCCACTTGACTTTAGCCCATTGGCACCACCAATAATTCAGTCGGGCAAGGATAGAGTTCAGCTCATTAGTCTTGTGACGGAGGTCCACCTCCCCTTGTTCGGTGAGACCAGCAGGGGTGTAGTCGACCTGTTGAAGCTCATCAACCTCCATAAGGAGGACATCTCTTTGGGAGCTGAGATCTTTTAGCTTGTTCTTGCTCCAATAAAAAATATTCTTCTAGGTCTTATGGAATTTGTGATAGGATGATGGAAGAACCCCCAATTTTGGCCAACAACCTTGTCGATATCCTTTCTTGAAAGATCTTCAACCTTAGTTTCAATCAGGCCAATAAAGAGAGCACTATGCTCTCCCAAAATTTGCCGAATGTAGTGGCCTGTCTCCTTCTTACCTACATCTTCCAACTAGAAATCACTTTTGCTTCACTTCCTGAGGATGTCTTTAATAGGGCCAAAATGGCCCAATTCTTTGTCCAAGTGGGTTTTGGACACCTTTGGCTTCCCTTTTTTGCTTTTCCTGGCCTTAACAATTGGCTGCCCCACCTCTTGTTCTTTAGAAATAAGGGAGAAAGAAGTGGGGGTAGCAATTTCCTTCCCTTTGGTGGTGGCAACCAGAGAGGAAGTGCTGGCTTGTGGTGAATAGAGAGCAGGACTGTGTTGTCCAAATTCCCTCCATGTTTCTTCATGGCTTCTTCAATTTTTCCTACCCTACAAGTTTCCCCTTGTTTACTTTTCTTCTAATTTATAGATTTGCCTCGGTTTTCATTGAGCAACAAGAGTCCAAGGACCATAGGCATTGTCTTCATTCCCATGATCCTTAGCATCCAAACAAGCATCCTTCTTCGAAATGCTAGCACTTTGATCAACCAAAGGGGCATTGCTGATCTCATCAGTTTTCTTCATGGAGTTAGTGTTGTTTGTCTCAATATCATTGACATGGGTCTTCCCTTATTCAGGGTGGGGAGCAGCGTCTGCAGGCTTGACTTGTGTGGATCCAAACCCTACATTTTTGATAGAATCTACACAATTTTACATCTTATGTCCCACTTTGCCACATTAAAAGCAAAGCTGGGCAATACTTTCATATTCAACTTTTTGAAAGAACCGGCCATGGTAGCCTTGAATCCAAATTCTAGCAGGTAGGCTTTGAGCAAGATCAACCTTAATGCAAAACCCGAGAATAAGAACTTTGTCTCCCATTTACTTGTTTGGTTGTCCATCTAAAGTGGTTCCCCCACAAAGGAGGATATTCTGGCAAGGTTGCTGCTATCCTAGTAAATAAGTGGAAGGCCAGGGAGCCTTATCCAAAAAAGAGATGACCAACCTTTCAAAGAATTTGGAAAAAAATCTAGGGTCCATTTGTCTAAAGTAATTATGTTTCTTGCAATAAACTATAGTCCATTGAGAAGAACTTCATCCCTAGCTTCAACAGTTTTGAATATACAAATAAAATAATCTGATGCAATCATAACCAGGTCAAATTCCCCCCAATGACCCCATTTTCATCTTAGATCATTCTGGAGGAAGGAAAAAGGTAGCTTCTTCCCCAAAAGCTTTCCCACTAAAGCTGACTCCAACCTGTGGATGTTGTTCTACATGTCTTGTGTATCTAGCATAATCGATACGCCATCCATGTCTTTCACTTGATCAAATATGATCTTGTCAAGAGAGATAATAGGTGGTTTCTTCCAAGCATTACCTTGTTCTAGAAAATGGCATTCTGTCCTCTGATTCATAGCAGCCCCAGTTCTTGTTCTATTTTTGAGGCCTAGAGCCCCATCTGACTCTGATTGGTTTCTACCAACTCTAGCTATAGCATTGTTGTAAGCGATTTTGGTGTGTTCTTGAGATTTCAAGAACCCTTCCCCAAAGATGCAAGAACCCTTCTTTTCTGTCCCTTGAGGGCTATCTTTTCCAAAATTGCAAGGGCTAACTGTCTTGTTATGAGAAAGATCAATATTCATACTTGTAATAGCTGCAATGTTATCCACCGAACCAGGAATATGGTTCGAACTGCCCATAGAGACCCTCCCCTGAGCTTCATCCCGCACTAACCCGTTATCAAGAATCTTCAGGGATGCTTATTGCATGCAAGAATCCATAGAGCAGCCATCACGTGTGCTCACCAAGCCACATACCTATCTTGCAACCTTCAACGCCTCAGCCCGAGTGACATCCATGTCGAACGCCTAGCCTGCAGTGTCAATTTCTCTTGTCCGCATGCCAGTTTGGCCATCCACAAGACCAGGTGGCAGTTGCACCCCAGTCCTTGTGCCCACTTGGCAATCTACAAGACCAGAAAATAGTTGTGGCCCGGTGATTACACCCACCACGCGTTCTGCGAAGTTGCCTGCAGTGCACCGGCCATGGACCAGCTTTTCCGGTGACTCAGCTCCCAACCTGTGGTCACCACAAGCTCCCATGCAAAAGCTCTCTGTTCTCACCAAATGTGCACCACTAGTGGTGCACTGCCTCCACACCAAGGTGCATGCCATAAGGCCATAACCTTCTTACAGGGTGCCTTCCTCAAAGCCACCCCCGTCCTCCAGAACTCTGCCTTCCATGGCCATGTCTAGCTCTTGTTGAAGAACTCAAGCATCACAAGGGTTAAGAAACTACTCTTCAAACTCCTCCATAGCCATAGGGACGTTTCCATTACTTTAGCCAGAAAAAACCTTATTGTAGGAGCAAGAAACATGGCCGATCTTGGAATCAAGATCCATTTTGGCTGATTCTTGATCCATCTTGGTCACTTCTCTACTAGATCGAGAACCACGCCTACCTAATCCCTCCTCATTTTTCCTCCCTCGATCATGCCCTCATTGATGTCACCTCACAGCTTTCCTTGAGTCGTACCACCACTCTCAGTGAGAGTCCCCAGCTTTGGAATCACCAAAATCCGAAGCACCACCATGTCTTCCACCACCTTTATTAGAATTGTCCCCACTCCTTCTAGAGTGAGGTGGCGACCCCTGGTCACCCCCACCCATCCCAGAGGTTCTCTCACTAGAAAACCAAGAAAGAGAAAAAAATAGTGCAAATGAAAGAGCCTCCCCCAAAGTTTTTGGGTTCCTTGAAAAGTTGCATTTGCATTGATAAAAAAGAGAAGAGATTACAATGTAAAAAATAACAAAAAATAACAAAAAATGAGCTACTTACAGCATGCCTTCTATCCTCCTCCAAAAGAATAAAAAACTATGGAGGAATAGTATGACTATCTAAGCTATGCCATACAAAATCAAACTTGGTAGCTATGTTTGCAAGTCAAATAAACTTTTTTGGATCTCTGTGTATATGCAAAAATAACTTGGTGAAAATTCCTCAAAAAAATTGATATTTGGACCATTTGAAAGTCTATTTTGCCATATTTCATTATTTAAAGCACTTTTGAGGTGGTCCACCACTCCAATGTTATCACCTTCAATGATGATGCCTTTGTATTCTATCATCCATGACTCAATGATATTTTGTGTGTAAAGCATGGCATCCAATTCAACAGTAGTGCTATCCTAGTGTTAAAAATAGTGGTCCATAGCTTTAATGAAGTTTCCATTTTCATCTCTCAAAACCACTACAATACCAGCCAACCCATTAGGGAGTAGGGAGCCATCAACATATGCCATGATCCAACCAGGAGGGGGAGGACACCACAAAATTAGTTTAAATAGCTCAAAGGGTTGGGTGATGTCAAATTGCTTCTAGAGAGGAAAGGAGTAAGAATGAGTGTTGGAGCTGAGGATAGATGCAGCAATAATCTTTGGAGTGCCATGGCTGCGGCCATGAGCTTTGGCAATGCGGGTTCTCCAAACCTGGTAAACAGTTGCACAGTACACTCTAGCCTAGCATAGGTTGTTAGTTTGCACATTAATAAGAGCTTGAAGCAAATCAAATAAGTTGCTAAAAATTGGGGGTGAGCAGCCCCATTTGGCCAAAATCTGAATAATGGTTATGGTTAAGGTGTAGTGGACAACAATATGATCAGTATTCTCCTCCTAGTTACATCCCCATGGGCAAAGGGTAGTATCCGTTAATCCACGACGAGCAAGGCAACTATTAGTTGGCAAGGCTTGTTTGATGAGACGCCACCAGAAGACCTTTTCCTTTGGTGGTAGTTTTAATTTCTGCAAATCGTAAGGCTATGTTGGATAGTCAGCAAAGCAGGTTTTGTAGATGGTGGCCGTGAGAGTAGTCCCTAGAGGAGTTCTGATGAGTTCTGTAATGTCATGTGGTTGATCAGCCAAAATAAAATGCTGGAAATTAGTTCAGTAAGCTCATAACTGAATAGCACAAGCAATTTTTTGGTATTCCAACTCCTATGATCAGTAATCAGATTTGCCACACTCCACTCCTCATTGCATTCCATGTTGAGAAAGGTTGGCCATTTGGAGAGTGGCAAGTCAGCAATCCATGAAGAATTGAGGAAGTCAGCATCTTTACCATTTGAGATCCTCCAAAGATGTTTGGTTCAGTGCCTCGGCATATGATTTTCTAGGTTGAGTCCCCCCGTTTGGGGTTCCTTAGCCATGGGTTCAGCCCACATTTTTCGGCCAAGCACCTTTGAAGTAGCCAGTTGGATTTGGAGATGAAATGCCATAAAATTTTGGACCTAAGAGGGTCGTGCCAGCTTTTGGCTAGGTGCAGGCTGAGCCCCCTGCCCCCTTTGCTGATTGGCATGCAGATTTGGTCCCAAGGAATGTAGTGGATGCAATGCTGGTTGTTGTTCCCTTGCCAAAGAAAGTTCTTAGCAAGTTTTTCAATCTCCTTAGTGATTCCCTTAGGGATGTCGATGTGAGTTGCTTGATAAGATGCAAAGCAATGAAGTTCTTATTAGAGTCAATCGGCTCGCCATGGACAAATGTCTAACTCCCCACAAGTTGACTTTATCTCTAGCCCGTTGCAAAAGCTATAGAAAATCAGCGGCCTTGAGTTTCCTAATAGCTAATTTAATACCTAAGTAATCGAGCTCTTGAACTCTTCTGAAGCTAATTAGTCTGGTAATTCTATTTGCCTTCCATCTATGGGTGTCTTTGCTGAACAAAATGATAGTTTTTGTGGAGCTGATGCGCTGTCCATTCCAGTTACAATAGTTTTTTAGAATTTGCAAAATACCCTTGGCATGAGCAACAGAGGCTTTGGTTGTGAAGAGAATGTCGTCGGCATAAAGTAGGTGGGATATACATGTTCCCCCATTGGCAATGGCCACACCAAATTCACAACTGTGTTATTTGATAGTTAGTTAGAGCAGTTCTGAACAAAGGATAAACATGTATGGAGACAACGGGCATCCCTACCAGAATTCACAACGAGCATGAATCCAATTCATCCTTTGACCATTTAACAAATGGGAGAAGGAAGGGGAGGAAACACATTGAAGGAGCCAATTTTGGAATTTCATAGGTAACCCAAATTTATGATAAATCATAGCCAAGGTTTCCCAGCTCATTTTATCACAGGCATGCTCCATATCGATTTTGATGGCCATAAATCTTTCCTTAGAAGTGGAGTGTTGAAATTTATTGAAAATTTCTTGAGCTGCCAAGCAGTGGTGGGAGATAGACCTATAAGGCACAAAGGCACTCTGCTCTTCTGAAATGATGTTAGGGAGAGTATTCTTCGGCCGACACATAAGTATTTTAGCTATAAGCTTGTAGGCAGTTCTGGAAAGACTGATAGGCTTGAATTTGAAAGGACAATCAGCATTGGGGGATTTGTGTAAGAGAATCACCAATGTTTCCTTCCACTGAGAAGCCATGGTACTACTACAAAAGAATTCCTTGACAGCCGCCACAACATCCAGGCCAATGATTTTCTAAAAATGTTTGTAAAATGATGTTGTGATGCCATCAATCCCAGGAGCACGATTAGCACCCATAGTTTTGATCACATCCCAAATTTCAGCCTCATTAATTTCAGTTTCCAAGAGTTCACAAATTTGTGGCAGAATTCTATTATTTTTTAGCAAAACAAGGCCAATTAGAGGTAGTAATAGGATGAGCACTCCATTTTTGCTGAAAAAAGTTCATAAAGGCTTGGTAGATCAAGACCGGATCAATATTGTTCTATCCATCATCAAGCTTGAGTGTGCTGATTATGTTAGATCTCTTCAGCGTAGAAGAAACGGTGTGAAAGAAATGAGTGTTGGCATCTCCCTCTTAAGCCCACTTGATTTTATCCCATTGCCGCCACTAGCAAGAGAGATGGGCAAGAGTGGAATTCAGTTCATTTGCTTTGTGGTGAAGTTCCATGTCTTGCTATTTGGTCAGCCCATTTGGAGAGCAATCAGTCAACTAGAGATGCAAAATTTATTCCGTAGGGTGTCCCTCTACTTACTTAAGTCATTAAGCTTGCTTTTACTCCAGTAAAAAAGGTTCTTCAAGGTACGGAGGCACTTCCTATCCAAGATTTCAGCTTTAGAGCCTTCAAGGTTGCATTGCCAGCTTTTCCAAACTAACTTCCATGCCATAGGGTATGAGAGCCATGTGTCTTCAAACCTCAGCCATCTTTGGGATTTCCACTTCTTCACTGAGCTAATTTGAAGGAGAATGGGGCAGTGATCTGTGCAATCCTTGCAAGGTGTCTAGTTTGAGCAGAAGGGAGAAGGTTGGAGGCAGTAGTGCTGATGAGGAAGCGGTCAAGGCGCACCCATATTTTGCTATTTTTTTCCTTGTTATTATTCCACATAAACTTGAGTCAGGTGAAATTCAGCTCATGGAGGTCCCGGTCAAGAAAATCCATCTCTTTGGTGCAGGAGAACTTGAATTCCCCTTTTATCATTCACTTCATAAATGCGCTTAAAAGTCTCCACCACCAAGTTTAGTATTCAGCAAAGGAATAAGAGTGTTCCATAGCCCACGACAGGTGTGGTAATCTTTATGATCATAGCAAACAGCCACCATCCATTTAGCCTTATCGGGTAGTTGGATATTCCCAACAATATAATATTCAGTTTGTATAATAGGGACAAAAGTGATTAAGTCGGACCTCCATAGCACAAGGAGGCCTCCAGATTTCCCCATCATAGGTTAGTGCAAAAAATCCTAATTTCGACCAGCAATTTTGTCAACTTCCCTTCTAGAGATGTCCTCAATTTTAGTTTCAATGAGGCTGATGAAGAGAGCATTATGCTCCCCAAGAATTTTCCAGAGGTAGTGGCCCGTAACCTTCTTGCGGACCCCTCGGCAATTCCACATAATAATGGAAGTCATTGGTGGACGTTACAGGAGGCTTCCCTCTCATCGTCAATTTGGAATTCACTTTTTTTACGTTTCCGTGGGATTTCTTTGATAGGGCCTAGTTGACCTAGTTCACGATCAAAGTGCACTTTAGAGATCCGGCTTTGCCCACTTTTAGATTTCTTGTGCTTGAATAATTTATTAGCCTCTTGTGTTTCCTTTGGTGCGTTAAAAATGGTTGTTATGTGAGGTGCGGGGGTTCCCCCTTGCCTATGTCTTGGTGAACCTGCATTGAAGACCTACTGTCCTCTAGTGTAGAGTCCTTAGGTTTGGTGCCATTCCTGCTATCTGCATGCAATTTTTTATTATGTTCAGCAGCAGATTTTATGTTTGAAGCTTCTCCTATGAATTTTCTGTTCTGATTTTCAGCTTTGGGAGGCCGTGTCATCCTCCTAGAAACTAAAGTCCATGACCCATAGGCTTTGTCCAAATCAGTATGATCTATAGTATCTATGATGGCCTCCTTTCCTTTAGACTGAGCTGCCGATGGAGTGCAGAATTCTGCAGAAGACATGCTGGCCAAAGGGTTGTAGGTTTTCTGCATGTGGCAAGATGGATCAGCTGAAGGGATGCAGCTTTCTATAGTTGTACTCCTGGCGGAGAGGTTGAAATTTTTCTACACTTGATCCATGAAGGGAGTGGTTTGATTAAACAATGGAGTGGAAGAGGTATTGGCCTTGCTATTAGATGGAAATTGGTTGGCCATGTTGGTTTTATCCGGCCTGGTTTCAATTTTATGCCCAACTTTTCTGTATTGAAAGCAAAGTTATGCAATTCCCTCATATTCAACTTACTAAAAAAATGGCCATTGTATCCGTTAATCCATATTCCAAGGGGGAGGATTTTTGAGATGCCGACTTTAACACAAATCCGTGCATAGGTACTTTGTCCCTATTTACTAGTTTGGTTGTCCATCCACATCAGTTCACCAATGAACAAAGCAATACGAGGAAGGTTGTTGCAATCCCAGTAAATGAAAGGTAGCCTAGGGAGCCTCATCCATAGAGGGGAGGTTAGACCTTTTAGGGAATCTGGTGAGAAATCAGGACTCCACTTGTCCATAGCAATGACATTACCGATAATGAACCAAGGTCTGTTGAGGAGAACAGTGTCACGAGCTTCAATCGATTGAAAGATGCATAAGAAACAATCAGGGGCAACTAGAACTAAGCTAAACTCACCCCATTGACTCCATTTTCGCTTAAGATCACTATTTAAGAAGTAGAAGGGAAGTTTTTTTCCAAGTAGTTTTTCCACGAGTGTCGCTTCCAACTTCTGAATGTTCTCTTGCATAGAGCTATCATCAAGGGTGACCGCAACCCCATCCCCGTCTCTAACATCCTCAAAGCTTATTTTGGCAAGTGGGACAACTACAGTTTTCTTCCAAGCATTGATCGGAGCACTACTTTGTTCTCTTCGGTTAGCCTGCATAGTAGTTGTCTCCATATGATATGAACTTATTTTTCTGAATGGTTTACGCCCGAGATCCTTTCGGTTAGCTAGGTTTATCAAAAGGAGACTTGTGCGGCAAATATCTTGCATGCGTGCTTGCAGATTGAAGGAATTAGAGATATTCAGATCGGTTTCAGCCCCTTCCAAATTGATGGGAAGGCCGCCAGTGTAGGCATCACCATAGTTCATATTCATAGCATTACACAAGTCAAGCAAAACTGAATTAGAAAGCAAATTGAGAGGGCTACACGCCCCAGAAACTCAAGGGCCACTCGCCCCAATGGAAGAAAGGGTCTTAGATATACCCGTTAATGCTGTGATGTTGTCAATTGAACTTGGAATTAGGGCAGAGCTGCCCCATCCAATAAAGGTCGTGCACCCGCTCGGTTGACTAATTTCTGCCGTCACGCCTGATTGCCCAGCTAGGTGGAGAGCACGCTCGAGTTGGTCAGGCTCCATCGACTGAGTGGCTTCCATTTGAATGTCGCAATGCGCCATGATAGTGGAGGCTGCACAATAAATGGAATTGGCTCCATTTTTAGTAGTGTTCATTTCCATGGATACTATTCGATTAGTGTCAATAGCCTGATCTTGTGCTGCTGACCATGGAGTTCCTAATCCATTAGAGTTGAGCTCCATCTATACTATTGCATTACTGAGAGCTGGCAAACCTATTCCTGCCTGAGAGGAGCATCTGCTGTTGCTTCCCTCTTGTTGACCACCATCTTCTTCTTCCTCCTCAGAACCATCACCTCCTTGCCTTCCAGTAGAGCTACTTGGCCGACCAACCTTGTAACCCAAGCTCCCACCTACATCTGTTGCTCCACCCTTCAGATTAGCCCCCTTGCTTTCCATTGCACCACCTAGTCGACCACCATCCTTGCAAACTCCACCCCCACTCTTCCTTGAGTGAGAGGGCGACCCACGGTCAACCCCCCTCCCATCCCCAGAGCTTCTCACACTAGGAAACACCAAGAGAGAGGAAGAAGGAAGAGAAATGAAAGAGCCTATCAAAGTTTTTGGGTTCCTTGAAATGATGCATTTGTATTGATAAAAAATAGAAGAGGTTTTAATACAAAAATCACAAAAAAGTAAAAAAAAACTAGCTACTTACAGTATGCTTCCTATCCTCCTCCAAAAGAACAAAAAAGTGTGGAGGAATAGTGTGATTATCTAAGCTATGCCATACAAAATCAAACCTAGTAGCCATGTCCACACAAAAGTCAGCTAAACTGTTGTTGGATCTCTGTGTATATGCAAAAATGACCTGGTAAAAGTTCCTCAAAAAATTGATATCTAGATCATCTGAAAATTTGTTTTGCCATATTTCTTTAATTAGAGCACTTTTGAGGTGGCCCACCACTCCAATGTTATCACCTTTAATGATGATGCCTTTGTACTCTGTCATCCATGGCTCAATAATATTTTGTGTGTAAAGCATGACAACCAATTCAACAATAGTGTTGTCCCAGTGTTGGAAACAGTGGCCCATAGCTTTAATGAAGTTGTCATTTTCATCTCTCAAAATCACTGCAATACCAGCTAACCCATTAGAAAGTAAGGAGCCATCAACATTTGCTTTGATCCAATCAAGAGGGGGAGGACACCATAGAATTGGTTTAACCAAAGGGTGATGATATCCCATTATACGGAGAGAAAAGGAGTAAGAATGAGTGATGGACCCAAGGATAGATGCAGCAATAATCTTTGGAGTGCCATGGCTGCGGCCATGAGTTTTGGCAATGTGGGTTCTCCAAACCTGGTAAACAATTGGACGGTACATCCTAGCCCAGCATAGGTTGTTAGTTTGCACGTCAATAAGGGCTTGAAGAAAATTAGGTAGGTTTGCTAAAAATTGGGAGTGACCAGCCCCGTTTGGCCAAAATCTGAATGATGGTTGTGAGGATTTAAATGCAGTGGGCGGTAAGATGTTCAATATTCCTCTAGTTTACATCCCATGGGCAAAGGGTAGTATCCATTAATTCGTGGCGAGCAAGCCAACTATTAGTTGGCAAGGCATGCTTGATGAGAGGCCACCAGAAGAGCTTTTCCTTGGGTGGTAGTTTCATTTTCTGCAAATCATAAGTCCATGTTAGATAATCAGCAAAGCAGGTTTTGTAGATGGTGGTGGTGAGAGTAGTCCCTATAGGAGTTCTGATGAGTTCTGGAATGTCATGTGATTGATTAGCCAAAATAGGAATGCTGGAAATTAGTTTAGCAAGCTCATAACCGAATAACACATGCAATTTTTCGGTAATCCAACTCCTGTGATCAGCAATCAGATTTGCCACACTCCACTCCTCATTGCATTCCATGTTGAGAAAGGTTGGCCATTTGGAGAGAGGCAAGTCAGCAATCCAAGAAGAATTGAGGAAGTCAACATCTTTACCATTCAAGACCCTCCAATGGATGTTTTAGTTCAGGTCGGCATGCATGATTTTCTAGCAGGTTGAGTCCCCCCATTTGGGGTTCCTTAGCCATGGGTTCAGCCCATATTTTTCGGCCAAGCATCTATGAAGAAGCCTGTTGGGTTTGGAGATGAAGTCTCATGAAATTCTAGACTTAAGGGGGCCATGCCAGCTTTCGGCTAAGTCCAGATCGAGCCCCCCACCCCTTGCTGATTGGCATGCATATTTGATCCCAAGGAACGCAGTGGATGCAATGCTGGTTGCTGTTCACTTGCCAAAGAAAGTTCCTAGCAAGTTTTTCAATCTCCTTAGTGATTCCCTTATGGATGTCGCTGTGAGTTTCTTGATACATGGAGAAAAGCAATGAAGTTCTTATTAGAGTCAATCGGCCTACCATGGATAAATGCCTAACTCCCCACAAGTTGACTTTATCTTTAGCCTGTTGCAGAAGATATAAAAAATTAGTGGCCTTGAGCTTCCTCATAGCTAATTTAATACCCAAGTAATCGAGCTCTTGAACTCTTCTGAAGCTAGTCAGTCTAGTGATTCTATTTTCTTTCCATCTATGGGTGCCTTTGCTGAACAAAATGACAGTTTTGTGGAGTTGATGCGCTGCCCAGTCCAGTTACAATAGTTTTTCAGAATTTTCAAAATACCCTTGGCATGGGAAACAGATGCTTTGGTTGTGAAGAGAATGTCGTCAGCATAAAGTAGGTGGGATATACGTGTTCCCCCATTGGCAATAGCCCAAGTTCACAAGCCACTTGTGAGTGAGCGATTGAACAAAGGATAAACAGGTATGGAGACAGCGGACATCCCTGCCAGAATCCGCAATAAGCATGAATCCAATTTGTCCTTTAACCATTTAATAGAAGGGGGAAGGAAGGGGAGGAAACACATTGAAGGAACCAATTCTGAAATTTCATAGGTAACCTAAATTTTTGAAGAACCATAGCCAAGGTTTCCGAGCTCATTTTATCATAGGCTTGCTCCATATCGATTTTGGTGGCCATAAACCACTTCCTTTGAGGTGGAGTGTTGAAATTTATTAAAAATTTATTGAGCAACCAAACAGTGGTGGGAAATAGATCTATACGTCACAAAGACACCCTGCTCCTCCGAAATGATGTTAGGGAGAGTATTCTTCAGCTGGCACACAAGTATTTTAGCTATAAGCTTGTAGGTAGTTCTGCAAGATTGATAGGCATGAATTTGGAAGGACAATCATTATTGGGGGATTTGGGTAAGAGAATCACCAATGTTTCCTTCCACTGAGAAGCAATAGTACCAATATAAAAGAATTTCTTGACAGCCGCCATGACATCTGGGCCAATCATTTTCTAGAAATGTTTGTAGAATGATGTCGTGATGCCATCAATCCTAGGCACACGATTAGCACCCATAGTTTTGATCACATCCCAAATTTCAGCCTCATTGATGTCAGTTTCCAAGAGTTCATAAATTTATGGCAGATTTCTATTATTTTAAGCAAAGCAAGGCCAATCAGAGGTAGTAATAGGATGAGCACTCCATTTTTATTGAAAAAAGTTCATAAAGGCTTGGTGGATCAAGATCGAATCAGCAGTGTTATATCCATCATGAAGCTTGAGTGTGTTAATTCTGTCAGATCTCTTCAGTGCAGGAGCAACGGCGTGAAAGAAATGAGTGTTGGTATCTCCCTCTTCATCCCACCTAATTTTAGCCTGTTGCCGCCACCACCAAGAGAGATGGGTAAGAGTGGAATTTAGTTCATTTTCTTTGTGGTGAAGTTCCATGTCTTGTTGTTCGATCAGCCCATTTGGAGAGCAGTCAGTCAACTGGAGATGCAGAATTTCCTCCTGCAGGGTGTCCCTCTGCTTACTCAAGTCATTAAGCTTGCTTTTACTCCAGTCAAAAATGTTCTTCAAGGTACGGAGGCACTTCCTATCCAAGATTTCAGGTTTGGAGCATTCAAGGTTACATTGCCAGCTTTTCCAAACTAACTTCCATGCCATAGGGTATGAGAGCCATGTGTCTTCAAACCTCAGGCATCTTTGGGATTTTCACTTCTCCACCGAGGTGATTTGAAGGAGAATGGGGCAGTGATTTGATGCAATCCTTGCAATATTTCTAGTTTGAGCAGAAGGGAGAAGGTTGGAGGCAGCAGTGTTGATGAGGAAGTGGTCAAGCCACACCCATATTTTGCTATTTTTGTCCTTATTATTAGTCCATGTAAACCTGGGTCTGGTGAAATTCAGCTCATGGAGGTCCCCGCTGGTCAAGAAATCCATTATCTTTTTGGCCGTTGGGGAGAACTTGAATTGTTTCCCCTCGTTTTTATCATTCACTATATAAATGCAATTTTCTGTTGTGTTCAGCAGCAGATTTTTTATTTGAAGCTTCTCCTATGAACTTGTTGTTTTGATTTTTAGCTTTGGTAGGTCGTGTCTTCCTCCTGGAAACCAAAGTCCATGACCCATAGGCTTTGTCCAAATCAGTTTGATCTGTAGTATCTATGATAGCCTCCTTTCCTTTAGACTGAGCCACCGATAGAGTGTAGAATTCTGCTGAAGACATGCTGGTCGAAGGGCTGCAGGTTTTCTGCATGTGGTAGAATGGATTAGCCAAAGGGATCTGCAGGTTCTGCAGTGCCTCTTAGAGAGGTTGAAACGCACTTGATCTATGAAAGGAGTGGTTTGATTAGACAACAGAGTGGAAGAGGTATTGGCCTTGCTGTTAGATGGCAATTGGTTAGCCATGTTGGCTTTATCCGGACAGGTTTTAATTATATGCCCAATCTTTTCACATTGAAAGCAAAGTTGTGCAATTCCCTCATATTCAACTTTCTGAAAAAAAAATGGCCATTGTATCTGTTAATCCATATTATGGGGGAAGGCTTTTTGAGAGGTCGACTTTGACACAAATATGTACATAAGTACTTTGTCCCCATTTGCTAGTTTGGTTGTCCATCCACATTGGTTCACGTACGAAGCATTTCAGGCAAGTTTGTTGCAATCCCAGTAGATGAGAGGTAGCCCAGGGAGCCTCATCCATAGAGGGGACAGCAATGACATTACTGGCAATGAACTAAGGTTGTTGAGGAGAACAGCGTAACAAGCTTCAACCGATTGAAAGATGCATAAGAAATAATCAAGGGCAACTAGCACTAAGCTAAATTCACCCCATTCACTCCATTTACGCTTAAGATCATTATTTAAGAAGTAGAAGGGAAGTTTTTTCTTAAGTAGTTTTCTCGCGAGTGCCACTTCCAACTTCTGAATGTTCTCTTGCATAGAGCTATCATTAAGGGTGATCGCAACCCCATCCCCGTCTCTAACATCCTCAAAGCTTATTTTGGCAAGTGGAAAAATTGTAGTTTTCTTCCAAGCATTGATCGAAGCACTACTTTGTTCCCTTCAGTTAGATTGCATAGTAGTGGTTTCCCTATGATATGAATTTATTTTTTTCCGGCTCTGAACATCGGAGCACGCTTTGGCCAAGTTTATCAAAGGCTAACTTGGTTGCAACATTAATACAAACATCTTGTGTGTGTGCTTGCAGATTGAAGGAATCAGAGATATTCGGATTGATTTTAGCCCCTTCCAGATTGACGGGAAGGCCGGCAGTGTAGGCATCACTAGAGTTTATATTCATAGCATTACACGAGTCAACCAAAACTGAATCGGAAAGCAAATCGTGAGGGCTACCCACTCGTGAAAGCTTAGGGATACATGCCCCAAAAACTCAAGGGCCAATCGCCCTAATGGAGGAAAGGGTGTTAAACATACCCGTTAATGCCGCAATGTTATCAATTGAACCTAGAATTAGGGCAGAGCTGCTCCGTTTAGCAGAGGTGGAGCACCCGCTCGGTTGACTAATTTCGCCATCGTCGATTGTGGAAACAGCACGGTTGGTCGACCTCCATCGGCCAGTGGCTTCCATTTGAATGCCGCAATGTGCCATGATAGTTTTCATTTTCAGCAGTTTCCATTTCCATGGACTCTATTCCATCGGTGCCAACAGCTCGATCCTGTACTGTTGACCGTGGAGTTCTTGTTCCATTAGAGTTAGGCTCCATCTGTACTATTGCATTATCAAGAGCTAGCAAACTTATTCCTGCCTGAGAGGAGCATCTGCTATTGCTTCCCTCTTGTTAACCACCATCTTCTTCTTCCTCCTTAGAGCCATGGCCTCCTTTCCTTCCACTAGAGCTACCTGGCCGACAAGCCTTGTTGCTCAAGCTCCCACCTGCATCTACTACTCCACCCTTCAGATTAGCCCCCTTGCCTTCCATTGCACCACCTAGCCGACCACCATCCTTGCAAACTCCACCCCCACTCTTCAGTGAGGGTGAGGCCACCCCCATCCCAGGCTTCTCACACTAGGAAACACCAAGAAAGAGGAATAAGGAAGAGAAATGAAAGAGCCTCCCAAATTTTTTGGGTTCCTTGAAAAGATGCATTTGCATTGATAAAAAAAGAGAAGAGATTACAATGTAAAAAATAGCAAACAGCATGCTTCCTATCCTCCTCCAAAAGAACAAAAAATTATGGAGGAATAGTGTGACTATCAAAGCTATGCCATACAAAATCAAACCTGGTAGTTATGTCTGCATAAAAGTCAGCTAAACTGTTGTTGGATCTATGTGTTTTTGCAAAAATGACCTAGTGAAAGTTCTTCAAAAAATTGATATCTAGACCATCTGAAAGTCTATTTTGCCATATTTCTTTGTTTAAAGAAATTTTGAGGTGGTCCACCACTCTAATGTTATCACATTTAATGATGATGCCTTTGTACTCTATCATCCATGGCTCAATGATATTTTGTGTGTAAAGCATGGTATCCAATTCAACAGTAGTGTTGTCCTAGTGTTGGAAATAGTGGCCCATAGCTTTAATGAAGTTGCCATTTTCATCTCTCAGAACCACTGCAATACTAGCCGACCCATTGGTAAGTAGGGAGCCATCAACATTTGCCTTGATCCAACCAGGAGGGGGAAGACACCACAGAGTTAGTTTAAGCAGCCCAACGGACTGGGTGATGTCCCATTGCTTCTAGAGAGGAAAGGAGTAAGAATGAGTGATGGAATCGAGGATAGATGCAGCAATAATATTTGGAGTGCCATGGCTGCGGCCATGAGTTTTGACAATGTGGGTTCTCCAAACCTGGTAAACAATTGCACAGTACATTCTAGCCCAGCATAGGTTGTTAGTTTGCACATCAATAAGGGCTTGAAGCAAATCAGGTAGGTTACTAAAAATTAAGAGTGAGCAGCCCCATTTGGCCAAAATCTGAAATGATGGTTGTGGTTAAGGTGCAATGGAAAGCAAGATGTTCATTATTCTCCTCATGGTTATATCCCCATGGGAAAAGGGTAGTATCTATTAATCTACGGAGAGCAAGCCAATTATTAGTTGGCAAGGCTTGTTTGATGAGACACCACCAGAAAAGCTTTTCCGTGGGTGGTAGTTTCAGTTTATGTAAACCGTAAGGCCATGTTGGAAAATCAGCGAAGCAGGTTTTGTAGTTGGTGGCTATGTGGGTAGTCCCTATAGGAGTTTTAATGAGTTACGAATGTATCAAATGTAAATAGTACCGGAAATAGGAATAAATTGGTTTAGCCAAACTCATAACAACACATGCAATTTTTTGATATTCCAATTCTTGTGTTTAGCAATCAGATTTGCCACATTCCAGTCCTCGTTGCATTCCATGTTGAGAAATGTAGGCCCTTTGGAGAGAGGAAAGTCAGCAATACAAGAGGAATTGAGGAAGTCAACATCTTTTCCATTTGAGACTCTCCAAAGGATGTTCAGTTCAGGCTGTAGGCTCCATCGGATATGATTTTCTAGCAGGTTGAGTCCCCCCGTTTGGGGTTCCTTAGCCATGGGTTCAGCCCATATCTTTCGGCCAAACACCTATGAAGTAGCAGGTTAGGTTTGGAGATGAAGTCCCATGAGATTCTGGACCTAAGGGGACCATGCCGACTTTCAGATCTGAGCCCCGCCTTGATTGGTATGCGGATTTGGTCCCAAGGCGTAGTGGATGCAATGCAGATGTTATTTTCTTGCCAAAAAAAGTTCCTAACAAGTTTTTTAAACTCCTTTGTGATTCCCTTAGGGATGTCAGTGTGAGTTGCTTGATACATGGAGATGCAAAGCAAGGAAGTTCTTATAAGAGTTAATTAGCCTGCCATGAACAAATGCCTAACTCCCCACAAGTTGATTTTATCCCTGGCCCTTTGCAAAAGCTGTAGAAAATCAGCGACCTTGACCATTCTCATAGCTAACATAATACCCAAGTAATCGAGCTCTTGAACTCTTCTGAAGCCAGTCAGTATGGTGATCCTATTTTCCTTCCACCTATGGGTTGCTTAGCTGAACAAAATGATATTTTTTGTCGAGTTGATGCGCTGTCCCGTCCAGTTACAATATTTTTTCAGAATTTGCAAATTACCCTTTACATGGGCACTGGAGGTTTGGTTATGAAGAGAATGTCATCGACATAAAGTAGGTGGGATATACGTGTTCCCCCATTGGCAATGGCCATGCCAAGATCACAACTATGTTGTTTGATGACCAGTGAGAGCAGTTCTGAACAAAGGATGAACAGGTAAGGAGACAGTGGGCATCCCTGCCGGAATCTGCAATGAGCATGAATCTAATTTGTCCTTTGACCACTTAACAGAAGGGAGAAGGAAGGGGAGGAAACTTATTGGAGAAGCCCATTCTGGAATTTCATAGGTAACCCAATTTTGTGTAGAATCATAGCCAAGATTTCCTAGCTCATTTTATCATAGGCTTGCTCTATATCAATTTTAATGGCCATAAAACCTTTCTTAGAAATGGAGTGTTGGAATTTATTGAAAATTTCTTGAGCCACCAAGCAGTGGTGGGAGATAGATCTATAAGGCACAAAGGCACCACTCTTAAAATGATGTTGGGGAGTATTCTTGACACAAGTATTTTAGCTATGAGCTTGTAAGTAGTTATACAAAGACTGATAGGCCTAAATTTTGTAGGACAATCAGTATTTGGAGATTTGGGTAAGAGAAACACCAAAGTTTTCTTCCATTGAGAAGCCAATGTGCCATTGCAAAAGAATTCCTTAACATAACATACGGTGTGGGCCAATAATTTTCCGAGTGCTTGTAGAAAGATCTGATGATCAATCAATCCAGCACGATTAACACCCATAGTTCTGATCACATCCCAAATTTTAGCCTCATTTATGTCCATTTCCAAGAGTTCACAAATTTGAGGTGGAATTCTATTATTTTCATCGAAGCAAGGTCAATCCGAGGTAGTGATAGGATGATCACTCCATTTCTGCAGAAAAAAATTCATGAAGGCTTGGTGGATCAAGACTGGATCGTAAGTGTTCTGTCTGTCATCAAGCTTGAGTGTGATGATTCTGTTAGATCTCTTTCAAGCAGAAGCAACAGCGTGAAAGAAATGAGTGTTGGAATCTCCCTCTTCAGCCCACTTGATTTTAGCCTATTGCCGCCACCAACAAGAGAGACGGGCAAGAGTTGAATTCAGTTCATTTGCTTTGAGCCGAAGTTCCATGTCTTGCTGCTCGGTCAGCCCATTTGGAGGATGATGCCATAAAGCAATTGCTATCTTCTCATTGTGGACTTACTGAACCACCTCTCTTTCTTCTTCGCCAAAACCCCGAAGAACCAAATCAGTCTCGGTTGAACCCAACTCCTTTAAATCTCCCAACTTCTCCAAGCAGAATAACTTGGAAGATTAGGATGTGATTTGTCTCCAACAACAAAGGAGTGGATCTTGTCCTTGATGAATCTAAGAACAACCAGTTGTTTCTTTACCCCTTTGCTTTTCATCACATTCCACAACCTTGAGGCCTCTTCCCACTCTCTTTTAATGGCATAAATACCAAATATAAGAACATAAGATCCAGCTTCTCCTGGTTCAATTCGAACTAGTTGCTCGGAAGCCCATCTCACTGTTTCGATGTTTCCATGAACTCGACAAGCTAATATCAATGACTTCTAGGCAACACTATCCATTTGTTCTAAGCTGCAAGTGACAATCTCTCTCTCTTCAATTCAAATTGATGTAGGTTGATCTAGATAGGAAACTAGCATAATAACGCTTTCTAGAGGCTATAGACTAGACTAAATCAAAAATTCTATTTCAAGATTGAGAGGGGTAATTAATCATGGTGCCTTGTGTCCTTGGAAAACCTTGAATTAGGAAAAGTGAGTCTTGTATTTGGTCAAAAATTTTGGTTAGTGTTTATTGTAGTGTACAATCTACCTCCCAAAAAAATTGACTCGAATAACAACTCGGATATATAGAGAATTCTAGAACCCTTAGATTTTAGCAACTTTATTGGGAATGATTTTTTTTTTCATCTCTATCTAATTGTCATGACTCTTTTAGATGTTGAGTTCCATCATATAGTTTGGCTTTAATCTTGCTACTAGCACTAGACTTGCCACACAATAGGTGTTCGTCCGTGACATGTCTTGCTACTAGCATTATACTTGCCATACAATGCAATTTTGAGGTTAACCAACATGTTTTTTTAACTAATGAGAATTTATTTGATTTTTATACAATTTATGTTAATTTTATTTTTGAGATTTTCATATTTATAAAATTCTGACTTGAAATTTTTTTAATGTTTTCTCCATGTCCAAAGGGCTTTATATATAATTTAGTATTATTTATGATTAAATAAATTTTTTTTTTATATTTTTTGAGTTAGGATTAAATTGTAAATCTTGAATTTTACCTATGGTTATTTCTATAATATATAATTTTGCCAAGAATTACAATTGTTTAAGAGGTTTGCTTGATAAATAAAAATAATTCTTAGGATTGATTTTATAATATTCTGAGTTGTTTTGAGTCTTTTTTGATACGTTAAAGGAATAGGCTGCATGGCCTTTTTTTCTTTCATTGGATGACAAATTAATGTTAACACTACCTTTGCCGGTCCCAAGTCCGAATGTGAAAAGTGGAGGGTTGCGATAGGTAGTCGATAGCCAGCGTAAAATGTGTCGAATTAATCACGACATGAATCCTTTAAATCCTTGTGTTAATGTTAGGGCGTCCCCTGGAAGTGACGTATTGTATGGCTTGAATACAGTGAAAAATATGCTAGAGTCACTACATCGGCACCCGGGTGCAGTGTTAAATAAGCAAAGGTTCCCACATTATGGACGGAAGCGGGCAAAGAAGTTAGTCCATGAAACTAGAATTAGGTTAGGATTTTGGAATATAAGTACTCTTACAGGTAAATTAATGGAATTAATAGATATTATGGTTCATAGAAAGATAAATGTTTTATGTGTTCAAAAAACTAAATGGGTTGGGGAGAAGGCCAAGGAGATTGATAGTTTAGGTTTTAAACTTTGGTATTCACGTAGAAGTCGAATTAGAAATGGTGTAGGTGTGATTATAGATAAAAGTTTAAAGGATAATGTTATAAATATTAATAGATGTAGAGATAGAATTATAGCTTTAAAGATTATTGTTGATACTAAGATTATCAATGCCACAAGTGTTTATGCTCCTCAAGTAGGTTTGGAAGTAAGCTCAAAAGAAAAATTTTGTAATAAATTAGAGGGATTAATACAAAAGATACCTCTTGAAGAAAAGTATTTATTGGAGGAGATTTAAATGGACATGTTGGTAGAGTGGTAGAAGATTTTAAAAATATTCATGGTGGTTATAAATTTGGAGTGACTGATGAAGAAGGTAGGATTATATTAGATTTTGCCTTAGTTTATGATTTTGTATTGCTAATACTTTATTTAAGAAAAGAGATGAACATATTATTACTTATAAAAATGGATCTAGTAAAACACAGATTGATGATTTTCTGATAAGAAAAATAGATCGTTTAGATTGTAAAGATTGTAAGGTCATTCCAAGTGAAAATTTAAGTACCCAATATCAATTGTTAGTTTTAGATTTTAAGATGAAAGATTGTAAGAGGAAAAATAAATCAAATTATTATCTAAGGATTAGATGGGGACACTGAAAGAATATAAATAAAAATATTTTTAAGAGCAAGCTACAAGAGATTAAAATTTGGGATGTTCATAAGGAAGCTAATGTTATGTGGGAAAAAGTAGCAAGTGAAATTAAGCAAGTTGCTAAAGATGTTCTTGACGAATCAAAAGGAAAAGCTTCTTTTAATAAGAATAGTTGGTGGTAGAGTCAGAGTGTTATACATTTGTTAAGAGGTTTGATGGATAAGCATAGAGAAAGTAAGGAGGATCTACATATGATATTTATTGATTTAGAGAAAGCTTATGATAAAGTTTCAAGAGATGTTCTTTGGAGAGTTCTAGAATAGAAATGAGTTAATATTTGTTATATTCAAGTCATTAAGGATATGTATACTAGAGAGATTACTTGTGTCCAAACACAAGGAGGATTGACAAAATATTTTCCTATTTGGTTGGATTACATCAAGGATTAGCTTTAAGCCCTTATCTTTTTTACTTTAGTTATGGATGTTCTTACTAGGCATTTACAAGAAGATGTACCTTGGTGTATGCTTTTATCTGTTGACATTCTTCTTGTTGATAAGACTAGGGAGGGAGTACAAGAGAAACTTGAATTATGGAGGTCAACTTTAGAGTCTAAAGGTTTTCATTTAAGTAGATCTAAAACTGCATATATGGAGTGTAATTTTAGTTGTAGAAGTTCTAGTGGTAGTGTTGTGAAATTAGGTGAACAAGTCATTAATAAGAGTGGCGATTATATTTAGGCTCTATTGTTCAAAATGATAGTGAAATAGATGGAGATGTTATTAGTAGAATTCAAGTTGGATGGTTGAAGTGGAGGAATGCATGGCCTAATGTGTGATAGAAAAGTTCCACTTAAACTTAAGAAAAATTTTATAAGATGGTGGTAAGACCTGCAATGACTTATGGTGCAGAATGTTGGCCAATAAAAGAAGCATAAGACTATGTTAAGTGTTACAGAGATGAGGATGCTTAGGTGGATGAGTGGCTTTACTCTTAGAGATAAAATGCAAAATGAGTTTGTTTGGGAAAAGTTGGAGTAGTTCCAGTGGTAGATAATATTAGAGAGAGTCATCTTAGATGGTTTGGCCACATAAAGTGTCGGCTGTCCAATGACCCGGTTAGGAGAGTAGATGCATTAGATTTGTTTTATGTTAAGAAAGGTAGTGGTAGACCTGAAAAGACTTGGTTAAGATGTATTAAAAATGACCTTAGTATACTTGAATTAAATGAGAATTTGACACATAATAGGACACAATGGAGATGAAGGATTCATGTAGCCGACCCCACTTAGTGGGATTAAGGCTTGTTGTTTTTGTTGTTGTTGTTGTTGGATGACAAATTAATGTTGTTGCCTCGTAGGATAGTTGTATCATGATAATTGGTTTCAAGGGTGGTAATGATTCCATTCATTTTGGGTGGTACATATATGGCATGTACTTACTTGTTCAACTCATTCCATTTAGTATTAAATTTAGATTTTATTATTTAGTCTATAAGTCAAATTACATGTGGAAAAGTTGATTAGGTTGTTGTCTTTGGACCAACTCTAAATTGTCTTTATTTAAAAAGGTGTAGCCTATTACATTTTATAACAAGCAGTTATTGCCTATTATTCTAAAGTCTCAATCCTTGTGACAAGTGTTTTCTTTCAAAATTCATGCCCAACTCTCCTAAAAGAGTTTATGGTTGAGGGTCAAATTGTCAGAAGACAAATTGAATTTTTAGATAAGATCTTCTCAGAGATTTCATTATCATTTTTATTAGGGCTTTATAATATCATTCTAGGTTTCCCATAAGTGTAATTCTTATGGTTAATTATTTTATCCAATGATGAGAAGAGAACTTTTGATTAAGGTTGGTCATTAGGCACTAAGTGCTTAGCATATAATAGTAATAGTTTTGGTTTTATTTTATTATTTCAGTTGTGGACCTTGGTCTACTTAATCATAGGAGGTAGTTGACTCCGCTTAACTGAAGGATTATTGTTACTAGCTATAAATAGGATTGTCTAAGTGGATCGTGTAGTGTTGGTATGGATGTTTGTTTTTTAAGGGGAACAAATTTAAGTTGGTCGTAGTTAACATATAAATTTATGTTTTATTAAGTGCACTCTATGATTTACCTCATAGGAAATTTAAGTCATTAAATAACTTACATGATTTGAGCATGATTATAATTTAATGAAAAACTATCTTATCAGAGGGTTCTAATCATAACCGTAACTTTGTGGTGCCATTTAGGACAAAATTACTTGGTCAGAGGACACGTGTCACATCTTTTTTGATGATAGATTTTTTAGGGTAATTATAAAGATATTCTTGATATGATATTGGCCTTTGTGACTTTAGCTTAAGCTTAAATTTATCTACGTCGACAAATTATTATAGAGGATTAATAGATTTTGGTTAAACTTTAAGTGATAAATTTCACTAAGTATTTTGAATTTAATAATATTTTTATCCAAATTTAATTGTTGAATGATCAAAATTGGGATTTGGGGTGAATTGGTAGTAGGATCCCTTTAGTTAAGGTTTTTGGTCAACATAATTATCATTGTGGTATTATTTTTAATGAACAAATTTGATTACTTTGAGTTTATTAACTTTATCTAATTGTTGATAAATGATTGACTTCATGAGCATTTGTTTGAATATCACTTGACTTCGTTTAGGTGTTCATCACATAACAATATTTGTCAACTCTATTGTGTTGCATAGAGGATCAGGTCTACATGTTGAATGCATTATTGTACTTTACAAATGTAATTGTACTGATAGTTTTTATTTTAAGTGAATTTTCTTTGTGAAAGGCTTTGATGGCCATATGCAAGTATAAAACAAAGATGATTTGGTGCATTTCATAATTGAGTATTATACATAAATTTTCTTGATTAGAAAGCTCCTTTTTAATTAGTGATACAATAATCCAATGAAGGATAAAAGTCTTGCCAACGTTAATCATATTGACATAGAG
Organism: Cymbidium sinense; assembly: GCA_021442155.1. Taxonomy (NCBI): domain Eukaryota; kingdom Viridiplantae; phylum Streptophyta; class Magnoliopsida; order Asparagales; family Orchidaceae; genus Cymbidium; species Cymbidium sinense. The sequence continues at coordinate 83,999,448 of CM038217.1, read as the reverse complement.
GATTGGACTTAAAAATTGGACTTACAACTCAGTCCGATATACAAGGAGGTTCACTTAAGAGCGTGCATATAACATGTCAATTTGTTTAGGTCTTGAAAGATATTCCATGAAGTTTGAAATAACTTCACATCTTTTAGAATAGTAGGCTCAAATGTTTAGCTTGTTTATCAGAGCACATCTATGCATTTTGTTTTGCAAAAGAAGGGCGATTGATTGGTTTTAATTGACTGACACATCTTGAATTCATCTTACATGGTGTTGCATATGTTGTTCATCTTTGGTGTCATGTTTTGATCATGGGGAGTTGTGAAACTTGTATTGAGGTTAGCAACAAGTTGAGTTGTGAATTAATTTGTGTGGGACCATTATGCTCAATACCTATGCAAATTATGCTCATCTTAACCATAGGATGGGGTTTTCACAAGCAAAACATGGCATGCATCTCATTGTTGGATCATCTATAATGCAAGTGATTGGAGGTGATGATGATTTCGTTGTTCAAGGGTGAATTATGTGGGCACCTTGTGGTGCTCCGATGATCACCCAAAAATGAGGAAAGAGGCATGAAAGTAAGCTTTCTCTTTCATTTTGTAAGTGTTGTTTGAGGCCATTACAATGGTGTTGAGTGGCTTGAGCCACAATCATAGTGATGTGTAGCCATTCTCTTAATATTATTGCGGAAGCTCACAATGACAAGCTAGAATGGTTTGGCCAACTTGTATGAATTTTTTTGCGAGGAATCTTAATGATCTACTAATCAAATGAAAGGTAACTTAAGTTTAGGTTCTTGTTGCATATGCTTTCCTTTGATTTTTTTTTTTTTTTTTTTTCATGTTGCAAACAACAAGAATGACAAGAAGGGTGTTATGGGCTCTTTGCTAGATTGCAACAACTCCCTAACTCCCCTTTGTAAGGATTTCCCTTTCTTGTTTTTGGCAAAAATAGCACAAGGGAATTCTAAGTGTTTGACAATGAGGTGTTGATGGCAGAAATAACTATAGGGCAACCAATTTGAATGGAGGCCTTTGGGTGAGCTTGCATGAGGTCTTAGAAATAATAGATGGTAGCTAATGTTCTCAAGAAAATAACAAGATCAATGGTTGGGTTGTTTTGGGTGCTACTATGAGTTGATGGTTGGAGGAGAGAGGGAGTAATCAAAATTGTTGGAGAATTTAAATTGAAATTTATTGTAAAGCCTATTTATTAGCAATTATAATAAGGGAGATATTTAAAAATAGACTTATTAGTTCAAAATTGATTCTACAATATGAGGAAATTATTTTATCTTCTTCTTATTTGAATTCAAAACTAAAAAAAAAAAAACCATTATTAAGGCTGCATGGCTAGATAAAGTTGATTGTGGGGTTGGCCATTATTATTTTGTTGCAATAAAAAATTTGATCAAATGGTTCAAACTTTGTGCCTCTTGATTTTGATTTTAAGGCCTTTAATTGATGATTTATTTGCTCTTGTGGACACTTGGTGATGTCTTCTTCAATCTTAGTCGTGTGATCTTAAAATCATCTCTCATTATTCTTTATTAATAAATAGGAATATTTAAAATTATTCATCTCGATCACTCGACCCCTTCGTGATTTGTTTTCCAGATTGTGAGGGAAGATTTTTCTTGTAGATTTTTTTTTGTAGTGGACTATCATATTGACCAATCCTTTTATGATTTGATTCCTAGTTCATAGGTCCTCTTTGGGAGGATTTTAATCTTGCAAAATTAAAGCTCCATATGAAGATTAACTGCCCACCCAGCTTTCCCAATATGCCATTTGGCTTTGCTTGGAACAAACATTTCATGTTAATGTGAGATGTTTATTCGATCCGTGTTTGTTGGTGGGACTATTTTGTTGTGGGAGGATGTAAATTACCAAAGGAGTTGCCCTCTAAAGGTAATCATGCATAACAGACAAGCTTCCTGTGGAATCATCATCAAGCAAGGAAGGTTTAAAGGACTCCAAATTTTACACATTTACCACCAAATGCATCTCTTTTTATGACATCTTCAACTAACAAATATGATGTTCAATCTTCCTAAGAATTTTAAAAGGTCCATACTTGATTTTTTTTAACTTCTTTTCTTCTCCGTGAAGCAATGCTTGCATAAGTGTAGCTAGACAAGATCTTATACTTGGAAGATGGTCTTGACATGATGATGATTGTGCCTCTTGTATTTCTATTAGGTCTTTTGTAGTTGCTTCTATGCTAAGACATGAAATTTGTGGATGCTTTCTAGAAATATTTGAGCAAGTTTCTTGTTCAACTTTAACTCCATTTATAGTGGGGGGTACTGGAGAAATGATGATCAAGAGGGCTTTTTGGTAGGTATTATACTTCAAAAGGTGTTTTTGATACGGATTAGTGCAGAGACATTTTGAAGGTGAATTGATAATACAAATGCTATTATCCCAATTTTTGGGATGCTTGTTGTTATACACTTGCAATAGATTCACTATGGGCCTATGTTTTTTTTTAATTACTTCCATTTGGTTGTTAATTTATAGATGAAAGGTGATACTCCTTTTCAACTTAGTTTTCATCATGATGTCAAAGGATTCCACAAATTAGCCTAAAAATTGACTAGCTTGATTAGAAACAATAGAAATGGGTAGTCCAAATTATGCCATATGTGCTGTGGAGGGAGAGTCATGTTACCTCATTGTTAGTGATTGTTTTCTTGCAAGGGAAATCCATCACAATTTAGTTGATGTCCTTATTTTTCTTTGATAAGTTCTGAGTAAATCCTTGGTGATGCTTTCCCATTGATGACTTGGTATGAAGAATAGTGTGTATAATCCATTGTTTATATTTGCAAGTTTGAAGGTGTTGCACAGTATATGTCATTTGATACGCACACTTGATCTTGCAATTTTTTTTGCTTGTGAATATAGCTATGTAGGTTTTGCAATATTTTCTTTACTTCAACGTGTCTAAGCATCTTGAATTTATGCAATTTTTTTATCCATTGAACTTGTTCTGATATGCATGGTATGCGTAATCACTCTTCTTTAGAGAGAATACCATATCGTGAAGTAAACTCTAATGAAGGAGTGCTTTCAAGTTCTCTAATATCTCTTTGAAGAGGAAATTTTTCTCTTAATGTACTTTGTAGACTTTCTACATGAGAAATTCAGTGTGCATGATTGCACTTAAACAAAAAAGTGTTAAAATATTACTAAGAGAGCATGTTAGCTAACACTATTTTTTTACTTAATTATCAAGTTGAATTATTAAAAGTAAGTTATTCACTTCATATGGTGAGCCTGTTATAACTTAATTCAAGTCTGTAGATACTGAAGTGGTCCATTTACACCATAAATTTTTTTTTGAACGTAGCTACACTCCACTTGTTGTACATGATATAGTTCTTCTAAGCTCCTAAAAATATGTTGAAGTCATAAGCAATGAGACTCCAATCCTATATTAAGATCCTACATTAAGATGATGCCCATTGCATAACCTCTAACTTCTAGTTTGAATGATTTTTGCAAATTTGGCATGACTGGCATAGTTGCTTGCTTATCTTCTTTTTTGAAGGAATTTTTCTTCTTGCTTCAATCCCTATTTGAACTTTGCATTAATCTCGATCATAGAATTTAAAATAGAGGCAAACATTAGATTTATGTGAATAAACTTAATGACAAAGTAGGCTTCCTTAAAACTACTTACATGAGTTACTATATGTGGTTTGTGTTACTTGTTAGTTGTCTTTATCTTTATAGGATCAATCCTAAATTTTATATTGCCCACTTTAAGTGCAAGATAAATGAGGGACTTTTTGTGGTTTTTGTTACTTGTTAATTGTCTTTATCTTTGTAGGATCAACTTTGATTTCTCTATTGCCCAAGATAAATGAGGGCGGTTTGGCAAATTCACACTTATTTTTATGGATATAGAGTTGGTTTTGTTGCTGTAGATGGAACACTTTTTTCAAATGCTCCATGTTCTCTTCTTAAAATCTGTCGAAGACTAAAAATATCATATAGAAAAATAATAACATAGTCATACATTGCTATTGTAGAAAATCTTTCATCAACCCTTTGAGTATGAGCATTTCAAAGCTTGAATGACATTACCTAGCATTCATACAAACCTTGTCAAGTCTTTGAAGCAGTGTTATATTTGTCTATCACATTAGTGTTCTCCTAATAATAGTTAGGTTTGAGATCCAGTTTAGGGTAGATAGTTGCAAGCTTCAGTTGATCCATTAGATCATCAGTGTGTGACAATAGATAATAATTATTTACAATTATTTTGTTGAGAACATGATAGTTGAAAAATGGTTTTTATGAGCCATACTTCTTTGGGACCATCACAATGGGTGATCCTCAGTGTAAATTGCTAGCATGGATAAGGCCGCTCTTAAAAAACTTTGCTACTCGTTGCATAGGTGTTTTAATAACAATGACTTTGGTTTGGATTCTTCTTTGTTGAATTACAACAACGCTCCTTCATTTTTACCTTCTATCCAACAATCAATGGTTGGTTTGTTGTTTATTGCTATTTTTTTGTTGCCATTTAGATGAAAGACTGAGCAATTTTGGAATCTATTGGGAGTTGATGACTGGAGGAGAGGATGGAGAGAGAGGAGTGTTTTGGGAGCATTTAAATTGAATTTTTATCTTACAAAATTAGGTTTAGGTTGCTACATTCGGAGATAAATTCAAATTTAGATTTTATCCATCCTGACTCAACAATATAAACAATAACAACAATAAGCCTTTATCCCACTAAGTGGGGTCGGCTATATGAATCCTTCGTCTCCATTGTGTCCTATTATGTGTCAAATTCTCATTTAGTTCAAGTATACTAAGGTCATTTTTTATACATCTTAACCAAGTCTTTTTGGGTCTACCTCTACCTTTCTTAACATAAGGCAAATCTATTGCATCTACTCTCCTCATCGGGTCATCGGACGACCGACGCTTTATGTGGCCAAACCATTTAAGGCGACTCTCTCTAATCTTATTGGCTACCAGAGCTACTCCAACTTTTTCTCGAACATACTCATTTCTCATTTTATCTCTAAGAGTAAAGCCACTCATCCACCTGAGCATCCTCATCTCTATAACACTTAGTCTTATGCTTCGCTTTTATTGGCTAACATTCTCGCACATAAGTCATTGCGGTCTTACCACCATCTTATAAAATTTTCCCTTAAGTTTAAGTGGAACTTTTCTATCACACAAAGGCCGATGCCTTCCTCCACTTCAACCATCCAACTTGGATTCTACTAATAACATCTCCATCTATTTCACCATCATTTTGAACAGAGCCTAAATATTCAATCATTCACTCTTATTAATGACTTGTCCACCTAATACAACACTACCACTAACTTCTACAACTAAAATTACACTTCATATATTCAGTTTTAGATCTACTTAAATGAAAACCTTTAGACTCTAATGTTGACCTCCATAATTCAAGTTTATCTTGGACTCCCTCTCTAGTCTTATCAACAAGAAGAATGTCATCAACAAAAATCATACACCAAGGTACATCTTCCTGTAAATGCCTAAGAACATCCATAACTAAAGCAAAAAAAGATAAGGGCTTAAAGTTGATCCTTGATGTAATCCAATTGAAATGAGAAAATATTTTGTCAATCCTCCTTGTGTTTGGACACAAGTAACAGCTATAGTATACATATTCTTAATGACTTCTATATAACCAATATTAACTCTTTTATGTTCTAGAATTCTCCAAAGAACACCTCTTGAAACTTTATCATAAGCTTTCTAAATCAATAAATATCATATGTAAATCCACCTTACTTTCTATACTTCTCCATCAAACCTCTTAACAAATGTATAGCATCCATAGTAGATCTACCGGCATGAAACCAAACTGATTGAGAAACTTTTGTATCACATCATAACCTATGCTCACTCTCCATAATTTTAATGTATGACACATTAACTTAATTCCTCTATAATTTGCACACTCTTGTGCATCACTTTATTCTAAATATAGAACCAACAAACTCTTTCTCCACTCATCTAACATCTTTTAGTCTTTAAAATAACATTAAAAGATTTGTGAAATTTCTTGATCTCCTAAACATTTCCACACTTCTATTGGAATATCATCGTCCTACGCTTTTCACATTTCATTTTCTTTAAAGCTTCTTTAACTTCAGATTTACTAATATGACGATAAAAATAAAATTCTCTATTTTTGTTTAGGGTATTAAGGTTGTTAAAATTAATCGTACATTCAGATCCTTCATTGAAAAGTTTATCAAATTATCTCATCCACCTATTTTCAATATCCTTTTCTAAGAAAAACACTTTATTATCTTCATCCTTAATACACTTCACTTGAATTAGGTCTTTACTTCTCTTGTCTCTTTGGTTGGCTAACAATACATACATCTTTCACCTTCTTTGGTATCTAATCTATTGTATAAATCATTAAAAGCTAAATTTTTTGCATCATATATTGCTTTCTTAGAATCTCTACAGACCACTTTATATCTTTCCCAATTCTCCAAGTTTTTACATCTAAACCAAAATTTATAACAATGCTTCTTATTTATTATCTTTTCTTGCACACTCTGATTCCACCACCAACTAGTTTTAAAAGAATCTTTTCCTTTTGATTCTCCAAGCACATTTTTAGCAACTTGCTTAATTTCACTTGCTACTTTTTCTCACATAATATTAGCTTCTTTATGAACATCCCAAATTCTAAGCTCTTGTAGCTTGCTCTTAAAAATATTTTTATTTGTATTCTTTAAATGTCTCCATCTAATCCTAAGATAATAATTTAATTTATTTTTTCTCTTACAATCTTTCATCTTAAAATCTAAAACTAACAATCGATGTTGGGTACTTAAACTTTCACTTGGAATGACCTTACAATCTTTATAATCTAAACGATCTATTTTTCTCATTAGAAAATAATCAATCTGTGTTTTACTAGATCCATTTTTATAAGTAATAATATGTTCATCTCTTTTTTTAAATAAAGTATTAACAACTACAAAATCATAAGCTAAGAAGAAATCTAATATAGTCCTACCTTCTTCATTAGTTACTCCAAATCCATAACCACCATGAACACTTTTAAAATCTTCTACCACTCTACCAACATGTCCATTTAAATCTCCTCCAATAAATACTTTTTCTTCAAGAGGTATCTTTTGTATTAATCCCTCCAATTCATTCCAAAATTTTTCTTTTGAGCTTACATCCAAACCTACTTGAGGAGCATAAACACTTATAACATTGATAATCTTAGTATCAACAATAATATTTAAAACTATAATTCTATCTCCACATCTATTAATATTTATAGCATTATCTTTCAAACTTTTATCTATAATCACACCTACACCATTTCTAGTTCGATTTTACCTAAATACCAAAGTTTTAAACCTAAACTATCAATCTCCTTGGCCGCCTCCCCAACCCATTTAGTTTCTTGAACACATAAAATATTTATTTTTCTATGAACCATAATATCTATTAATTCCATTAATTTACCTATAAGAGTATATTCCAAGATCCTAACCTAATTCTAGTTTCATGGACTAACATCTTTGCTGCATCCATCCATAATGTGGGAACCCTTGCTTATTTAACACGCACGCAGGCGTCTGCCTTGTACATTTTTCACTATATTCAAGTCATGCAGCATGTCTTTTCTTCTAGGGAACATCCTAGCATTAACACAATGATTTAAATAATTCATATCATGATTATTTCAACAAGTTTTATGCTGGCTGTCGACTACCTAACGCAACCCTCCACTTTTTACATATGGACTTGGGACTGGCAATGGTAGTGTTGACTCAACAATATAAATAAAAAGGGAAAAAATTTATCTTGAATTTGAAACTCCAAGTTACTTCTTCTCAAAATAAACCTTATCCTAGGGTTGACCAGCTAGATAAGGCTGATTGGGCTTGCCAAACCATGGTTATCTTGCTTTAGTATGGATTGATCTAATGCCTCTAACTTCTTGCCTCTTTACCTTGATCAGCAAGACTCGAAATTATGTTTTACTGATGGTGAAATATGAGACATGTTATTGTCCACAGTCTCAATTACGGAATTGAATAGTCTATAATCAATTGACTTGATCTTCTGATCTCGTCACATTCTAGGACCCAAATTGTGTGGAAAGCTTCTTCTCATGTACTTCTTTGGCATGGATGACTGGATTGACCTTCCCTTTTATAATCTGATTTTGAATCAATGGGTGCTCTTACATATGCTATGTGTATCTTTGCTGATGACAATCTTGATAGCATTGGAGGATCCAAAATGATGTTGAGGCACCTTTAGCAAACGAGCAACTCCTCAGCCATCTTGAGAAAAGGAGATATAAGTAATTTATGGCTCACAATGTCTTGTCAGATATTTGAGCACTGTTATACACCTTCCACTGCTCTCTCTCTCTCTCTCTCTCTCTCTCTCTCTCTCTCTTTCTCTCCATCCAGGTATTAGCCTATCTTTAGGAGGTCTGTTTCAAGCTTTTTTAGAGGAGAGGAAGTCCTTGGCATGTACAGGATGTCACTGTAAGGTTTTGGCTTAGCTTAGAAACCATAATGGCTATCATTAGTTGGCTTGTTGGTTTACTAAAATGGCCTTTTTTGAGCTAGAAGATGAACAGATTGCTAATGTGGCTTCTTCGGAGAAGAAAGGTGGCTTCGGGTTTTGGAAGGGAATATGTGAGGTTTTAGAAAATTTTGCTTTATCTTTGGATATTTGAGTGAGCTGCTGTCACCCTTTTTGGTATTACCCGATGATGAAATATTGTCGATTAAAAAACTTTTAGCTTTATGATAATTGAGGAAATGACTCAGCATCTAACTTCTGGGGTCATGGCCTATTGGTATTAATTGATCACTTCATTGTTGATTCTTTGAAGGTCTAATACCTAGAAATAATCTTCTTTAGAGAATCTAAGGAGCAGTTTTAATAAATTTAGTAGTGATGTTACAATGGATGTGGCTCTTACTAAATTAAGTTTTACTATATCTTGCAGGCGACTTGTGGAATACCAGAAATATCTTTTGCTACATTTGAAACCATGGAATATGGTGGTGAAGGTACTGGAAACTTCTAAAGATCATTCTCTCTGCATTTTTATTAACACTTTTGTACTTAAATTTAATAATTCAGACCTCACTTTTGAAAAGGCCATAAGCAGTCTATATCATCCATACCTTGTTGTATTGGTTTTTCTTTCTTGTACTTTTAACATCTTTATGTTGTAGATGTTGTATGATTCATCTTTGGTTTTATTATAATGTAAACATTATCCTGAGGTACTACTAAGATATGAAAATGAAAAACAAGTGTTTTCTCCCAATGGAGGATTATTAATGATTAATGACCAATAAACTTTTTAAAATATTAAAGCAAACATTTAGTTATTTGAGCACATATGTTTTGTTTAATCATTAAAAGAAATAAGTATCACCTATTTAAAGAACATATGTCACAATTATAATTTTTATGATAATGTTGTTTTCAAAAATGACAGTTATATTTAAAAATGTGATATAAGATAACACAAATCTTAAGAGATACTTATGAAAATCATCAAGCACGATATAAAAGAATAATATACTACCTTGAAAGATAGAAATATCATCATATGATAGTTTAATCATCTAATAAGGACTCTTAAGACTAATGAGTCTATGTGTATTAGAGATTTTTTTCTTACTTTACATGGATGAAGCAAGACAATATTTATTTTAAGCTGAATTATAAATTATCTATAAGGCAAGCTCCTGTAGTTAATTACATCCTAGGAGATGTGAAAGTTAAACGGGATGACTCAAATAGAAACAATTCTTACTGAATTTTAAAGGAGGATATATATAAAATATTTTTGATACTAGGAAGCGTAGTAAGTTCTCAGTCTATCGTATGATTTGACTTTATAGTTTTGAAATTGAAATTTATATTTAATTTAAATTGCATTATATTAGAATGCTAGAGTTTATATCCTAATAACATAAGATAGTGGAATTGCCTAAGAGGTGATTACTTATTCCCGTAGCAAAAGAGAAATGGGTAGCTTCAGATTTTAAAACTAGAGTGCTTCAGCATAAGTTAAAAGCTCGAATTATTCTACTCGGGGAAGTGAGATATATTAACACACTATTATTCAAGTATGTGAATCTATCCCAACTCTTCTGAATTTATAATTGCTTGGAAGGGCTATTAGCTAACACCACATATGCTTTAAATTCATATGAACAAGTCTCATATAAGTGCAAGATGGTTAGACTATTGTTTATTAGGGAAGAATCCTACTACCTAAACTCACTCTTTAAGATTCTAAGATCATGATTGATATGATAATGCTTCTAACTAATGCAATAAAATTTCAACTTTTAAGTATTTTTAGATATATTTTATTTAAAGGATTCGGGTATGCAATTATGCTACAATGAGATGCAGTTAGAAATAGATTATAGGTTAAATTAAAAGAGATGGCAGACTTTCTCTAGAATAATGGTCATCCTCACAAGTTAGATGCTCTTTTATGTGTAATGGGAGAAGAGTCCAATTCAAGAAGGAATAAAAAAAATATGCAAGCATGATTCACAAATTCTAGGGGATTCATAGTTGCTTTTAGTATTTATACCTAAGGCTTTAAGAGAGTGAGTTATAGGTTGTATTAATTTAATTTAAGTTGATTAATTAATATTAGGTAAAAAAATTAATTTTGTTCTAAGAGCTTATCACATAAATCAGACTTTCATAATATTAGTAATTTAATTTTATTAAAACTATCTTTTGCATTCTAGATGAAGTGATTGAGAGATTAGAGAGCACTTTTTTTGTACAAGTTGTCATTGATAATACTAGTGCCTAGGTGTTGAAAATAAATTGATGAAAAGAGGAAGAACATATATTGAACACAATATGCACTACATAGATCTTATCCTTGAGTGACTTTGTGACTTTCCTTAGCATAATAATGCTTTGATCAAAATAAAAAAAAAAAGATTAGTAAAATTTTTTATGACCATAGTTTGGTGCTTGCACCGATGAGAAAGTTTGTAAAGAATGAGCTTCTATGTCATGCTACTACTAGATCTACCACTGCTTACTTGACTTTGCAAAGCACATTGGATGCAAGGCAATCTTTAGAGGCTTGCTCATTTCTACTCAGAGGTTGAGTTCTGCTTGGGTCAATAAGTTTGAAGAGAAGTAAAGAAGATTGCATGAAACATTTTGAATAAATATGTGTTATGCCATAATGACAATCAAGCCCTTAATTCAAGTCACGATGATGGTAGATATAGAAAATGCAATGATTGAGGCAAACGAGATGATTTTGCATAGAACTTGGGAGGGATGAATCAAGCTATAAAAAGATTTGAGAGATAATTGATGAAAAGTGGGCTTCAATTTTATCGCTATATATATGCCATTGGATTTTTCTAAATCCCTAATCAATATGCTAAGATTAAGTCAACCAATCTTGAGATCCAATTAGGTTTATATCATTACATGTTTAGATTGATTGAAGATGAATTAGAGAGGACATATTAACAACTTGTTCTATTTATGAATAAAGAATGTTTCTTTGACTTGCAATAAGCTAAAGATCCTATTACAAAATGTTTCCTAGATTATTTTTATAATTTCTACAGTTAGAGTTTCAAATTTGACAAAATTTGGTTCTTATTGCCTAATGCCTATTTTAGTTTTATTTCTTAAAAAAATAGTTGAAAGATAGATTTAGTTTAGTGATGCCATTATGGACCTACAACGATTTGTTGTTAACGTACTCGGCCTTATTTGTTCTTCATCCGATCAGAAATGAAATTAGAGTACAAATGATCAAATTCATACTAAAAGAAAAATCTTTTGATATTAGTGGGGATGCATGGATGCATTCTTTGGTATACATTATGTTTAACAAGAGATTAAAGGATTAACATTTGAATAAATGGCCTCTAGAGACTGATGAAGATTTTTTAGTATGCAGTGTTGTGCTATCAGATGATAAATGACCTATTGATGATTCCCATGAAGTTACACTAACTAATTTGTAAGAAGAAGATCTCAATATCAATTATTTTGATGGTGATAGTAGAAAGGGCAGTATTAGTGGGTCTAATACATTGCAACAAAAAAGCAAAGTATTTAGAAGTTGTAGAAGCATAATTATTATTCTTATTGATTTTTCTCTAATAGGGAAGTGGAAGATGGATGAGTTTAAAGATGAAGAGAAAGATTGGGAGAACATTGAAACTATTAAGGATGAGAAGTGTATGAATGCTATTCATTATAATGATGATTCAAATGAAGATCCATTGAGTGATGAGAGTGGTGAAGATTTTGATTTTGTAGGTATTAGTGTTATTATGTTATTATATTCTTTGTTTTAGGAATCTCTAAGTTGTGAAACTATGTTATTTTGAATTGTTATGTATTGAACTTATATTTTTTTGATAGTATTTTCTTCATAATTTAATATTATTATGTTAGGATGCTAATGTTTGACTTCTTTTTCATTTGATTATTTCTCTTTGCCCAATTTTTTGTGAGGCTTACACTTCACCTCACAGATAAATAAAGCCTCAATACCAAAAGTACAATGGTTAACATTGATGGGTATTCATCATTCAAGCATGCAGAGTTCATATTAATGAAGTCTATAGACATCCTCCATTTGTCATTCGCGTTCTATATAATTATTACATTGAAAAATCATTTTGGTGGTTGTCTTCCCTGATGAAGTCGGCATCAAATAATTTGTTTAACTCCTCTATATTGGTCCAGCAAGTAGAGCCGATTTCTTTCACATAATCTGTTTATGAGAAGCACATCCTTTTTGACGTTAAATCTATGGCATGTGACATTTATATCGATCCTTGACATCTCCGTAGTCGTCCACATGAATACATCTAAGTTGTCTCACAAAGCTTGAACTAATGTCGTTTGATGTCTATGATTATAAGAGGAGTTGATCCTTAGGATTTGCTCTGAGTCATCTTCCCTTGTCTACATTTCCTCAATAGACTATAGTTTTTAGTCTAGTTCTTTCCACTTTAATCTATAATATTTCTTCGATCACTTTTCATCGAGTCATCAATTGCTTTTCACTAGCACACCATTGATTAGTTAAGGTCTCTCCAAACAGTTAACTCTTGTCCACCTTTATGAAATTTGACTGCTATGTCATCCCTGGACATGATTGCTTGGAAAGTGTTTTGTAGCGGGTGACTGAAAATGGCATCATAAATGGCCAATTCATCAACAGTGATGAATTCATCAGTAATTTGATAGTGTAATCATTCCTTTTGTCTCTCTCACACTAGAAACTATAAATGGCTTGAAAGTGAATGTGAGTTTCGAACTCATCAGATTCATTTTCTCAAAAACACATTTGAAAATAATATTGACAAAACTGACAAAAGCATTAGTTTCTATCAACATGTTACTTATTTGATAGTTGTTGATTAACACCATGACAACTACGACATCATATAATGGGTTCCTAGCTGTAGGTCAATCTTTCTCAAAATTCGTTAGCACCATCTCTGGGTTGGGTGCTTGAGTCATCACTGTAAAGTTCACCATTCCTAACCTTAGTCGCTTGAGACCAACTTGACACTATTTCCTCCCAAAATTATAAGATACCACTCCTGCAATGTGGATTGCTTTAGAACCATAGGCTTGCTCCCTTGGTATTTTACTGGCTCTTTTCTCGGTCTCTTCATAAACTATTTTAGTTTTCTAGCTTTAATGAGCTCTAGTAAACTCCTTAAATGCTTACACTTCTCAGTGTCGTGATTATGATCTCAGTGATATGTGCAATACCTCGATGAATCGTGTATTGGCCCATTAGTCTTTATCGATGATGGGCACTTGAAGTACCCTTTATTTTAGATGACCCCAACTAACTAAACCATCGATACTCTCAGGGAGGTAACCATGAAAGGGATGATGCAGTTGGTATTCACCTTGCAGCCTTTACTGTTGGTGAGTGAGTTGCGATTCAACTTCTTTTCCATTCTTCTCACTCAAGCTATCTTTGAAATGGTGGGTGAGTTGGGGTTGCTTCAAAGGATTCTCCTTATGAGTTATTCTGGATGGTTGAGTGACTTCATTATGTTCCTCACTATTTATATGGCAGTTGGTGAGATTTATCAATTTCATAAACGTCTTTAGTTGCTGAAGGCCAATGGCATACTTAAATGTCCCAACTTCATGCTTGGTGTGAGTGCAACGATTATGGGTTTAAGATCGCTGACTTTCAACATCTTCCTCTAAAAATAAGTGATAAACTTTTTCAATGCCTTTCTTAGCTCTTAGTGTTCATCTGTGTGAGCTTTTGAATTCTTTAGAGGCTTTTGAGTACTAGTGAATTGAGTTACAAATATTCTTTTGACTTTGGTAAATGAAGTGATACGCCTTTCGCACATGGAAATCATCTCGGGTTGACTCTTTAAAGGTCGTAAGAAAGATGGCATTTTAGGATGTCTTCTAAGTTAGGCAATGAAGTAGTAGATTTGAAATAGACGACATGGTCGTTGAGTGGTCCTTCCTCTAAGTGGGGATTTTAAATTTTGGTGGTGAGCAAGCTTCAACAATCTTTTTAGATGAGGTGTTGGCCAAAGCTCTGTTTGATTCTCACATAGGGGATAATGTTTCCTCATCATTAGTGTGAAAAGACTCATCATCTAGGTTTGGGGTTGAGATTATTGCTCGGCTCTGGTGTCTTACTCATAAGATCATTTAGCTGGAGGATCCTTCCAACTCGCACTTGCATGGAGTCTCCCTTTGCATCTTCTTCATCGCTCCTTGAATTAGGTTATTTATACACTCTTTCATCTTTTTTCTTCCTGAGTAGCAGCTCAGTGGTCTACTCTATGCCAATTGAATTATCTTTGTAGGCTGTCTTACCAAGAGAGGATGTTAAATCTCGATTTGTTTATAGAATGATACCAGGCCTTACTTGTAAGTCTTGCTATGAGAAGTGGTGCTAGGAAAATAGAATGCGAGTGTATGCTTATGTCAATGAACATAAAGAATACAATGTATATCTAAATACAAGAACTTTAGTGAGATCTCAACTTGTCAGACCATTCAAAACATTAAAATGGTTTATGAATCTGAAAAAATCCCCTTGGTTTGGCTCTAGACCATTTATTTATAGAGTCAAAGGGATACATATGAAGCTATATTAAACAAACAAATAATAAAAAAATAATCTACAAACTCTCAAGGACTAATAGAATACAGACTTCAGGGAGTAATAAAATACAAAACACATTGTGAGGTGGTCCAATTGAGGTGTGGTGTTTGAATGATGTGGCTACTTGTATGCGTTTGTTCTCTTGGGTCCATATGTAGGGCAAGTTTGTGATCATGGTCCGTATCAAATTGTGGTAAGAGTGGGTGGCAAGTTGTCTTGTAGGGTTGCCCGATATATGTTGGGTGAGTATAGCGAGTGAGTTGGGCGAGTCACTTAAGTGGATGGTGAGTTTGCTGTTGGGGATAGACCAATGGAGAGTCCCTTGACTGCCAAGTTTATAGTGAGTTGACTAATGATCGATATCTAAATCATGCTTTGTCCATGCTTGGTCAGGGTTCTTGTCTTTTTAGGCGAATCTTTGGTTTATGGTATACCATGGGTGTACATGAAGCACATATTAAAATCACATAAAATTGTAATGGTTTGAGTTGATGAATAATGTCATCCTATGTGAACAACTTGTTCTTTAGGGGCTGTTTGGTTGGCTGAAAAAGAAATGCAGTGTAAAAAGAATATATTGTAAAAGGAATACAGTATAAAAGGATTAGTTTACAGTTGTTTGGTTGAGAGTTTTACGAATTCATGACTTTGTTTTTTTCTGTTTGGTAAAAAAAATGTAATATAAGGTATTTTGAAGGTTTTGACGCCCGACGACGATTGTGACTACGGTAGCTTACCAAAGAACAGCACATCACACATTGGCGATGTATTTGGAATTACCAACCCGAATTCTAAATACAATGACCTATGTAATGTATTTGGAATACATTACATTACCTTGAAAATTTACTTTACTTCAAACTAAACACCAAAAAAGTTAAAATCCCTGCATTTACTTTACACTGCATTTCAAATTCTTCCAACTAAACAGCCCCTTAATAGTTATGTGAGGATCAATGACATTGTTGTGTTTGTTTTCGATTATGTGTATGGAGGACACCACATAGATCTGAGGATGTACTTATTGAGGTGATCGGGTACGACATCAAGGAATGGTGTATTATCTCGAAAGATAGAAATAATCACCCTATAATGGACTTAATCACCTAATAAGGACTCTTAAGGTATGATGGGTCTTCGAATATACTGGAGATTTTTTCCCTACTTTACATGGATGAATAAAGCAGGGTTTATTTAAATCGGGTTCTAAAGTTCTCTATGGGGGCAATCCCCCATAATTAATTACATCCTAAGGAAGGTGAGTTCCTTAAGAATACTCTCGATTAAAGTAGACAATTGTTGTTTCCAAAGATTTCAAAGATAGGACTATCAATAAATTGACTATGTTTGAAAAATCAATCGGGATAGATAACAAAATGAGAGATTTATTATCAAAGTCAAAGGGAGATGAGAAGAGTTTGCTCATGATACTAAGAAAGCTAGTGAGCATTCCAATATATCTTATGTTTAGGATTTATATGTTTAAAGTTGAGAAGAATTATATGTTTGAATTAGAATTTTATTAGAAAGCTAAGATTTATAATCTCACAACACAAGGTTGTGGAAATGCCTAAGAGGCGAGGACTTATGCTTGTAGCCCGAGGAGAAACAACAATCTTAGATCCTAAATATAGGGAGCTTTGGCGAGGGTTAAAGCGCGACCTAAATCTAAGCGAAGATGGGTATATGGTTTACCTCCACGAGAGAGGATAAACCACTCGATTGTTAGGTTTACAACCACCTGGAGTGACCGCCAGCTAACTCCTCTTACGCTTTAAAGAAATTAAAGTCTTATTATTTTGCAAGATAGTTAGGTTGTTATTATTTAGAAAGAAACTAAAACCCTTAAACTCATTCTCTAAAGAGACTAGAGCATGAGTGATATCAGTAATGACTTAGTCTAATGCAAATTTTTTCAAATTTTATTTATATTTGACGCTTCATTTTGGCAAAGGCTTTTGGATTTTGTATGCCTATGTTCATGATGAAATTAGATTATTGGTTAAATCAATGAGAAATGAGTATTTTCTACCACAAGGGATGCCCTCACAGGTCAAACATTCTCCTATCATGCAAGGATGAAAATCCCATTTTCAAGAAAGAAATAATATGATATGCATGTTGTAAAGCATTCAATCATTCAGCTAAGGGGTTGCTAAATCTTTTAATTATCTTGCCTAGGCCTTATGTGAGCTTATGAGTTATTTAAAAATTTAATTATTGAGTTGTAGTTGGATAGAAAATTTATTTTTTCTCTAAGAGTCTAATCCCATCTAGGCCATATAACAAACACCAATCATAAAAAACTATGAAAAGACATGTCATTTTTAATGCACAAGCTAAACATAACATCAAATATTTTATAGCTACCACAAAATAATAAAAGGCCGGTGCAGTTGGGTGCCACCGTACAACCCGAAAAGAAAAATGGGTAGTTGAGCTCTACCCTTATACAACTCGATAAATGAAAGAATAATTACAATTCTAAATGAATAAATGCTATGGGGTGTCTTCTTATCTTCTTTCTTCATATCTCCATTTCTTCATTTGGGTTTGCTTACTCCAAAGGCATCACGGGGGCCTCCCAGGACAAAGCCTTCTAGCCTCTGCTCTTCTTAATCCCCTCATAATACTAATCCTACTTCCTAATGCACAATTACATTTAAAATAGAAAAAAGTAAATTTAATTACATCTGTAAAACAAGTGTAGCTAAACACACCATACAACCCAAGTAGTTATATATATGATTTGGACTTAGCACTCTCACATAAGTAATCAAGTCCACCTGTCCTAATGTAAATTATGCTTTGGGGTTAAGCAACCTGTAAAAGATAGCATTTATATTTATTTTTAAACACCCCTTAAGCACAATCTCCTACAAAAAATATAATTAGGCTAATCATGGCCTAATATCCAGTCTATGAATCATACACCATAACATCTAATCTACAATAATACATCATAAAATCAAATATACATCAAACCATACACCACCCTAACATAAGACTAAAAGTGGTGATTTAATCTAAGGTGTGTGTATTAAGGCTTGCGTGGTATGCCTTAACTAGGCTTTGTTATAATTTTTTAAGTAAGAAAAGATTTAATTATAAATGATGATTTCACTTAAAGTGGTTTAATTAATTTATAAGTTTTACTTAATATTTTCTTTTTTTGTTTACATTTAACTAAGTGTTATAGGAGTGGATCATCCTTTATCCCTATCTTAAGTCACATCTAAAGTATATTAATTAATCAATTCTCTTTAATGAATGTCTTATTACATATTTTAATTGATCCTAAGTTTAGGTTCACTTTAAATAATCTCATTCAATAAGAAAGACATCGTAAGATTAATTCGAGTTAATTACTATCATACAACATATGTTTGTTCATTTCTTTCCATCATATGTAGCATGCATATGATTAAGTCTTAAACATATCTATGCATACAATATATTTTTGGCACACTTAAATGCAAGATGCATAAATGATTTTTATAGAAAAAGAGGATTCTCATTCATTAGCTAAATACACATTCAAATGTATGAAAGTTTTAAGCAAGTACTTTGCCATTATTTGACCAGGAGGATGAGGTAGGAACCTCCTTGGGGCTACTTAAAGTCGTGCATCCCCGGGTGTCCAAACTAGATATACTCGTTATTCTTAAATACATGTGGATGTATAAACAACTATAAGAATAAAAATCATGTAAAAATTGTATTTTTGTTTTGAATTATGAATATGAAACAAGGTGAGGTTTTCATTCATTAGCCAAATGCACATGCAAGTGTATAAAAATTATAAGCAAGTACTTTATTGTTTGATGAGAGGGGAGAGAGACTTCCTTGGGGCTACTTAAAGCCATGCATCCCGTGTCCCTAGATATACTATTCTATAAATAATCATGAGTGTACAAATAGCTATAAGAATGTAAACCATGCAAAAAATTGTATTTTGATTTATTTATACATGTGAGCTAAAATTCTATCTAAATTCTAATATGGATATACATAAGAATAAATCCAAGCAAGTGTTGTGTCCTTTTCAAATGAACTATACACTTGTTACTATTCATATCCTTATGTAAGTTTATGAAGGTTAAAGAAAAGGGAACTTCATATCACATGTTCTAAGTTGTAAGCACATACAAGCTTATAAATACTCATCATTATCATTACTCTATGTGTTATAGTTAATTTATATACTTTTAAAATAATTTTTTATTTAATAGTGATAATAGTCGCATATATTTTTAATTTAAGCCAACCATGCAACTTGATATAAAGGAAATCATTTTATTTAATTAATTTTTGAAAATGATGAATTCATGATTACAAGTGACATGTAATATTTAATACAATTGGAGAGAAATAAAAGAACATAAACATATAATTTTATTCAATCCAATTAATTCCTAAGGACAATCATATTAAATAAGATCATTTAAAATAAACCAAAGTTCCTTAATGCCATTTTTTTTTAAATTTCATGTTTGATTTGATTTAAGAAATGTAAGAAAGATTTGCTAATCCTAATCCCATTCTTCATATTGGATTAATTTGATTTAATAAAAAAGAATTAGGTTGATTTTATGAATTGGTTAAGTTAAGCATGGATTAAATCAATTAATTAAACTCTTACCTTTATTACTTTAAGATAATTAATTAAATAATTATGAGCTAATATGATATGTAAATAAATTGAAAAGTAAATAGCAATGCTTCTATGAAATGAAAGGAGACTAATGTAATTAGCTCACAATCATTAATTAATTAAGCTTAAGGAACTCACTCAATTACTTTTATGATTTTCTCACACATGTGAGCTAACCATAATTTCATTAGGTCTCTTTAGGTTATTGAACACCCAAAGAACTGCCCAAGGATTAATTAGGGAAATTAGATTTAATTAAATTTTTTTTTATTTAATTGATCAAAGGATTAATCCATTAATTCATTTTTTTCTCTTTCTTAATTATCAAATTTGATTATCTTCTGAAAATGAGATGGACTTAAAGGAAGAAGGTTGGAAAAGAGATCTCAACCTAACTCCATAAGCTATCCATTTAATCAAGCATGAATTCATATGGTTTAACTTTTAATTTAGCCAATTAAGTCATTGATTAATTAATTAATTATTAATTAGCATTTTTTGTTGAAAAGAGAGGGAAAATTAGAGAAGGGATTAAGAGAGAAGCCTCAATCTAATTCCTTAAGCCTCCTTACTGTTCAACAGTAATTAAGGAGACCAAATAATTAATTAATTACTGTTCATATGCTTAATTATCACTTAATTAAGTTAAGAAGGTAATTAGGACTTAATCAATTAATTTTTCTAATTAAGCAAACAATAAATTTCAAGAAAAATAGGGGAGGCAGAGATCATCCCCCTAAACATCCTCAGAAAGTTTAAAATCAATTGGATGATTAGTTAAGGAGTAATTAAGCTAATTAAATTTTTAAATAAATTTTAATTAAGCCAAAATTATTATTCAAAATTAATTAAGGATAATTTTAATGGATTCCTCTTTGAAATACTTTTAAAATGAGCCCTCATTTGCATTTTTTGGATTTTTCTACAATTAGTTATGAATTTTGGATGTTTTAGCATTAAAAATGGATTAATTAACCATAATTAAAGTAATCTCGACGGCGCCACGTGGCATGCTGACACGCGCGCTTTCCATGTGGCGTCGTCTAATTGATTATTTAAGTTGTCACATCGTGCGGTTGAGTCAGCCGGTGGCGGACGCTCTTTCTTGTGGATTGTCTGATTTAAAGATTGGATGGTCATGATTAATCCCCTGGTTGAGTAGGATTAATCCGGTTGATCTAGCATGATTTGATCAGGACCGTCAGTTTCGATCAGCGGAACAGACGATCCATGATCTGTCTCCTCCCGAGCGACGAGAGACGGAGATCGTCCATCGTTCGTCGCTCGTCACTCGATTCAAGTTCACCCAAGCTTGAATGGAGATCAAATTGATTCCACACCATCAGGGAAGCAAAACGAAGAGATCTAACGGTGAAAATCTCATGAGATGCAACTTTTCTTTACAAAAGATCAAACCATTTCTACCTAAGGGTCAGTTTCAATGGCATACCTCACCGGAGCTAAGATTGGCGGTTCCAAATGATTGAGGAACCTTCATCTAGTAGAGACGAAGCCCTGTTGAGTGACACGAGCTTTGATTTGGTGTGGTTTGCCCGGAAGGCCAATGCACTAGGCTTAGGTGATCAGCTTTGATCGAACTCCTACTTACAACGGTCGGAGATGGTGGGAAGCAATTCATTCTTGCTCGTCTAGCTCCAAGGAAGGTGTGTGCAAAGTTAATTGTACTTTGATGGAGGCTTGAGTAAACGACAATCGAATTGGGGCTCCTATTTCAGTATTTCATAAAATCGATAGAGGAAGAAATGAGGGAGCTCAGGAAGCTTGGAAATGGCTCTAGGAAGTGCGTCTCTGGCTGCTAGGGTTGAATCGAGTGTGTGTTTATGGATTTGAGTGAGAATGAGGAGGGTATACCCCCGCATTCCTTGGATCGGACGGCTATCCTTGTTTGGCTATTTTGATCAAATGGCTATCATGGGGAGCTCGATTTGGGTAGGGAATCACCTTAGCTGGCTTCACTTGAGTGGAGGAGGGTGTGAGTGGTGAGAGTAGTGGGTGTCCATGGCTTTCCAAGTGTTCCAATATAAAATGAGGTGATTTCACCTCCCATGAGTTTTGGTCAACCCAACCACCCTTGGTCGTTAACCTACCCGTGCCTAAGTGGATCAATGGATGGGTTCCAAGTGGCCAAGGAAGAGAAATGACTATTCCCTCTCAAGTGATTTGTCTCGTGTAATGCCCTTAGCCCAAGGGTATCTTAGTCATTTGGCAACAAATTTGATTTGGGCAGATTTGAGATTAGTTAAAAATGAGTTAGTCCAAATTTTAAGTAATTTGGAGTTCATTTGGTTTGATTTGACTTAATTTGACTTATTTAAGTCAAATTGGGTTAGGTTGGGTCAAGTTGACCAATTGGTCAAATTGGGTCAAACCAAGGGTTGGGTCAAGTTCACATGACCATTTGGAGTGTATTGGTGTCATTGATTTTGTTCAATTTGTTTTGGATTTGATTTTGGCTCTTTTGGATTTATATATGTCAAATGGGTCAAGTTAACCAATTTGATCAAATTGGTCAAATTGGCTTATGTTGGGTGTTGGTTCAAGTTTAATTGTTAATTAAAAATGATCGTAGGCTTTGGTTTGAATCAATTTGGATTTAATTTGGATTTTGGTCAATTTGATCCTTTAGTCAATTTGGGTTGGGTTAGGTGTATCAATTGATCAAATTGGGCTCAATTATGGCTTTGAACAAGTTCAATAATCAATTTGGAATAAAGTTAAGCCATTGATTGCAATCAATTTGATTTAGGTTGCAATTTGGCTAGTTTGAGTTCATATTGGTTAAAGGGTTGACTTGGTCAACGGGCTAGGTTGACTTGGTTTGACCTAATTCATGACAATTGATTAACCTAGGATAATCAACAATCATGACATGAAGTTTGGATTGGTTTAATTCACTTTGATTTGAATTGAATTGGATTTTGGTTCTTGTAGGTCAAATTGGCCACTTTGGGTCATGAGCTAATTGAGTTTAGTTGATTTTGAGTTGAGTTTAATTTAGTTGAGTTTATATATGGATTTGAGATTGACATATAAATTCAATTGCAATTGGTTTGGGTTCAAATTTGTTTTGATTCATTTGAATATTTCAAGTCAAATGGGCTAGGTTGGGTTTGACTTGAGTTGATTTTGATTTGGCTTGGTAATTATAGGTTTAATTTATATTTGGATAGATGATTAAATGAATGATTGATTTAAGAAAATTCATTGGTTTTGGCTTGATTTGGATATGATTTGGTTAAGTCCAAGAAATTTGCTTAAAAGGTATAAATTGAATTTTGATTTGATTTTTGTATTTGGTTTTTACTATTTGAGTTTATATTTCATTTATATTTGGGAATATAAATGAAGATATAAATGATTCATGAGAAAATCACTTGAGTTTGTAGTGATTTGGAAGGAAATTTGACCAAGCTCGTGGAGGAAGGTCAAAAGGGCTAAGAGGAAAACCAATTTAGTTTGATTTATTTATAGTCATTGGAGGGTGGGTTTCATTTATATTTATGAATATAAATGAACGAGTAATTGTTTATAAATAAATCAATTGATTTTGGGTTGATTTATATAAGATTTGGCTAAGTCATTGGAGGTAGGTCCATATGGCTTAAAAAGGGTTTTGATTGGATTTGGATTTAGTTTGATTTAGTTTTGGTTATTTGAGTTTATATCTCATTTATGTTTGTGAGTATAAATGAAGATATAAATGATTCATGAAGAGATCAATCAAATTTGGGTTGAATTGGGTGGAAATATGGCTAGGTTTATGGTATTCAACCATAAGGCTTTGATGGGGATTTTGATTTTGGATTTGATTATGGATTTGGATTTGATTATGGAATTTAATTATTTGGTTTGGAATTTGAATTTGGATTTGGTAAATGATTGAGAGATTGAATTGATTTTTGAGAAAATCAAATGACTTGGGATTGATTTGAATTTGGTTAAGGTTAAGTACATAAGATGAAATCAAAGGGCTTAGGAAGTGTTTTGATTTTGGATTTGATTATAGGTTTCAATCATTGGGCTTGGAATTTGGATTTAGATTTGGTATTTGAGTTGAACTTGAGGTTTGGTTTGAGAAGGAAAGTATGGATTGAGTTTAGGCTATAGGGTAGGCAAATTTTCTAAGTCCATAAGGCATAAACTTATTCTTTGGCTAACCCTTCTAAGTCTCTAGGCTTAAGTTAAGTGTTCACCTAATTACTATAAGTGTCTTAAGACTAAGGAGCTCTTAGTGTCTGTAAGAGTCTTAGATCTATGATGAGGAAGTTGAGAACTCACTCCAAAAGTGTCAACAGACATCAATAGATTCATTGTAGTCCTTGAATTTTAACATTTAATATGCATCATTGAGAGTTTGTAATGCAATCTCAATAAATTGCTTATGTATTGGGTTATAGTATACATTGCTAAGCAAAATAATGCTTGAAGGTCAATAAAAAAAATTTACTTATTGATGTAGAGTGTTGGAAGTGTTTTTGTTCTTATGACTCACTATTATATGTTAAAATATATATTGTTATAGTAAAAACTTCTCTATTAGTTATTGTGATCTATATAAGCCATGAGATGTAAGTAAACTAAGTTCTTAAAAAAATTTTATGACATTCTAAACATATTATAAAATCTCAAATGATGATCAAATAGCTCCCAAACTCATTTATCCTCGGGATGTCGTATATGGTTTCTTTTGCAAGTATAGGATATAATAATCATGGACCAAATATGTTGATATTACTAATATATTATTAAATTGAATAAGAGTCATCTGCTCAAAACTTGGTACTACATTATTCTTAGAATCGTCTTTATTTAGTTTGGTATTTCAAATGTTATGCACTTTCAACTATGTGAGAAATTAAAGAAATGATTTCTATTGTTAATGACAATAACCATAAATATAATAGAACTTCAAATAATAAGATATTATATTCATAAGAATGAAGTACCTACTAAGTATATTATAAGAAAAATAAAATGTACTATTCTTCAAGTAAAGTTGCAACTACACTAAAATGTGTACTAAGAAGGACATAAAAGTATTTTTTTTTCTAAATTAAACTTTTCAAGAATCATCTTCTTAGCCACCATATTTTTCTATCATAAGACATAATCATGAAAGTCTTTTTTTTAAAATTTTTTATAGCATAAATTCTATGAGAAATTCATAGAATTTCTTGTTATTAATGGTCTCTAATATTTAAGCTATCTCATCACAATTTATTAGGTATTGTAAAAGTTTTATTTGGACCATTTGACAATTAAAATTGAGCTAATGGATTGCACAATATTTTTTAGGTCGTTAATATGATTTATAAGTTATCTGTTATTGGGCTTACATCTTTTACTCTTCTCTCTTGATTGTTGGATAAGCCAACCTTATTAAAATTTTGGGGTTGATTATTGCTTATATTTTTATCTTCATTAATATATACTAAATGTGTTTCATCGTCTTGACTCTCATCATCATTGGATAAATTTCTTTATCATCTCTTAATTCTACGAATAATAATCTAAATTTTGGAATCCATATGCCATACATTGTTGCAGCTATGCAACTAAATATCATGTCTAGTTGTTCTTTTAACTTAAACATTATTTCATTATATCAAAACTTCTTTGCAGTAGGTTAACTATACAAAATGACAAAGCTGAGTGTTAATTTCATTGTATTCTTGAAACCAAATTATTATAAAGATGAACAATAGAAAATTAATTTATATTTTTTTCATTCCACCATTTATTTGATGTATTCATAATTTTTTTATTAGATTTCACTTTATTATTATTTAATCATTAATTAACTCTTTCAATAGTTTTTACTCTTTTAATTGATACCTTTTATTTTTTAGTTGTGTATGTTTATGTCTTTCCTATTCGCTTGTTAAAATTTTTAATTAGATTTTTTCATTGTTCTTATTAAAATGAGTAGTATGCCTATTTTTTAGCTTTATTCTATTGTGCATATATCATAATAAATAAACATAGTTTCCAACTTTCATGTTGTCCATGCACCACCTTTTTTTTTTTGTTTTTTCATCTAATAATTAAAAAATAAAATAAGTTCAAATAGATTAATTAAATCTTCATGAACATGAAATGCTGAGTAAAATGATGGTCAAATGATGTGATGAACTCTAGCTATATCATGTGATTGAAAAGCAACAATTTGTTAGGATTCATCATTGTGAATGAACAATACAACCTTGTTGAGATCCACTACTCCGCTAACACATGTTGAATTTGGGATAAACATGAACGAAAGCATACTAAGTTTGTGCAGGAGATGCATGAAATCTAAATAAATTCCAAGCCCTCATAAAGAGCCAAATGATATTTTTCATCAATTTTCTTAGTGCTTTATGTTGCATGATGATCTAGTTATTT
>CM038217.1:82683731-82745419 GCA_021442155.1 Cymbidium sinense | reverse complement strand
AACTTGAACTGAACCACTAAGGTGAACTTGAACATTACTGAACGAACATGAACATGGCCCAGACGAACTGAACCTGAACTGAACTGAACTCTAAACTGAACCACTGAACCACACTGAACCCCAGACTAAACCACAGGCCCTGAACTGAACTGAGATTAAACTTGAACTGAACTAAACAGACTAAACACACTGAACACAGGCCAGGCTGAACTGAACTCCCCAGACAACAGACACACTGAACTGAGACAGACAAACTTGAACTGAACTGAACACAGGCCCAGACACACAGGCCCAGACACTGAATATGACCCCGAACCTAAACCTGAACAAACTTGAGACTGAACTGAACTGAAGGCCCAGGCCCAGACTGAACTAAATGAACAGGCCCAGACCTCAGAACATGAACTGAAACTGAACTTACTGAACTGACCCCAGGCTGAACTGAACCCAAAGCGAACTGAGCCCAGACAGGCCCAGACCTAAAGCCAGACTGAACTAGGCCAGACAGACACAGACTTAACACAGACCACAGACTGAGGCAGAACTGAGACTGAACCCCAGACTAAACTTGAATCCCAGATTAGGCCAGGCCCAGACAGACTGAACACAGGCTGAACTGAACAGAACTGAACAGAACAGACACAGACAGACACAGACCTAAAGCCAGACAGGCCAGACAGAACCCGAACTAGAATTGAACAGGCAGACTGAACACAGGCAGATTAGGCTGAACCACTGAACTGAGGCTGAGACAGACACAGACCAGACCACAGATTGAACACAGACATGAACTAAACACAGACCCAGACCACAGACACAGAAAAGATTGAACAGGCCCAGACACAGACACTGGCCCGAACCACAGACCTAACTGAACTGACCCCAGACTAAACACAGGCCCTGACAGACTAAACTGAACTTGAACTAAACCCCAGACACAGGAGACTGAACTGAACTGAACAGAACAGGCCCGAACACACTGAACCTAAACACAGGCCCCGGCCAGGCCCAGATCAAACTAAAGCTGAACACAGACCCTAAACTGAACCACAGACTGAACTTGAACATGAACTTGAGCCCAGACTGAACTGAACCCCAGGCAGACTGAACACTGAGCCCAGAAGGTTGAACTGAACCACAGACTGAACAGATTGAAACCACAGCCCAGACACAGACTTGAACACAGGCTGAACCTAAACCTCAACTGAGACAGAACTGAACCCGAACCTGAACTAAAAGAACAGGCTGACCAGACTAAACTGAACTTTACACAGCTGAACTGAACTGAACTGACTGAACTGAACGACCTAAACACAGATTGAACTTTTGAGTGAACCACAGACTTAGGCCCGAACACAGACTGAACTCCCAGTCCACCAGACACAGACCTAAACTTGCAGGCCAGGCCCATGAGACACAGCCTAAACTGGATGAGCCAGACTGAACTGAAGACAGACAGACTAAGCCCAGGCCCAGGGAGACACAGAACTAAAACAGGCCCATTGAACATGAACTAAAACCTTTAAAGCAGACATCCAACTGAACACAGACTGAACACAGGCCGACTAAACTGAACCACAGGCACCTGCGATGTGTCGGGATCTTGATGTCGAGAAGCCTGTAAGGCCATACAAATTTACTTTGGTTGGTAAATTTTCATTACACCATCCGAATTTGGACAATACTCGTTCTTTTTTTTCACAATCTTAAACTCTCGGGTGATTTCTCTATTGGTTTGATCGATCTAGACATATTTTGATTCAACTTACGAGCGATTTGGATTACTCAAGAGTTTTCTCTGTCAATCTTATTTTGTATTCAATTTCCAAATGCATATTTTAAAGTGGTCTCCCCTTTTGACATAAAGAGGAATCCATTATTTACGTGTGGTTGGATTTTTTTGAATATGAGGATTCACTATATTACTCATCAGGTTTTACTTATTGTTGGGGCTCTTTTGATTGGTAAATTGATCAATTGTAAGATCCCATCCTTCATTGCTTATCTTGGTTGAACTTGATATTTCTAAAAACATCTTAAGGAAGTTTGGATTGGCTCAAAAAATTTTGGTTATTTCCAAAAGTTGAATTTGAAAACTTTCAGTTTTGTTCCATTTGTAAAATTCGGGCATGATAACTCGAGTGCTTTGTGCTTCACCCACATCTAAAAGAAAATTTTGAATGATCTAATTCTACTCTACCTAATGGTAAAGTCAATAAACTTATTGATGTGCCTAAAGCCAACTCAAATGGTAATATTATTTTGACCTCCTTGGAATCCATGTTCTCAATAATGCTACTCCCACCACTTAATCTAATATGGTCAAAGATATTACTAATGTTGAATCTGATGGTTTGTCAATCAATCCTTCTTTACATGAAACTTGCCTTTTCAAGATAATTCAAATTTAAAAGAGGTTGATTCCCTCACTAATGAATCTATTCAAGTTTCTTTGCCTCTTATAATTGATGAGCATGAAAATTTTAATGATAATTTGAATGAAAATTTGAATAAGGCTAAAAATCTGGAACAAAACTCAGAATCTGACCCTGGTATTTGTGCTCATAATGGTACTACTTCCTCTCCTTCTCCAAATCCCAAGATTGACATTCATTCTAATCCAACTTTTCAACTTAATCCTGAAATTGAAGAAGGGGAAGTTGTGATTAGAAATGTTCTGACATATTCTGATCCTATTATTAATACCTCTAATCAGTCCCTTTCTGATGGTGATACTTTGGATAAAAATCAAATATTTCAAACTGTTTTCAAAAAGAATTCTTTCAAAGCAAAAAATGTTTCCACAGAACTCGACCAGATCTACTAGATCTGGTTCTGCCTCTCATAAATAATGGTCTTTTAGCATTAGAGGTTGTTCACTTTCTAAACCCTTTATTTTCTTATTTCTCTTTATTTTATTTAATATTTTCCTTATATTTAATTCTCTTATTAGAAATTCTCTCTTATGCTAGTTATAATTTATAGTTGCTTGCAAGTTTCTTTTACTGAGGTTCTTTGGGTTTTACTTTGGATGGGATTGTGTAACTCTCAAAAGACTTCTCTCTTATATTGCACTTTATTATGTGCTAAAGCTTGATTTTCTCTAGTTGTGATAATTACAATTTCTAGTTGCTTGCGGTTTCTTTTCTGATTCTTTGTAGGTTTTGCATTCTCGATGTGGATTCGCAACTCTCAAAAGGCTTCTAACTCTAGTAGTGGGCTTTGGTACATCATGTTTCTGTGTTGTTCCTTATTTATTTTTGATCTTTTTCTTCTTTTATTTAGTTTCCTTGCTTTTGTTGTATTACATAGGAGATTTTTCTCTCTATCTTGAATGTAACTCTTTGAGCGGTAGTTAAGAGAATTATCCCCTTTTAAGGACCTTGTACTCCTTTCTTTGTGACAATAAAATTCTCTCCTCTGTGGGATTCCTTAAAAAAAACCCTAAACTCTAAACCCTAAAATCCTAAACCTAAACCCTAAACCTTATACCTTAAATCCTAAATTCTAAACCATAAACCCTAAACCCTAAACCCACAAATCCTAAACCTAAATCCTAAAATCCTAAACCATAAATCCTAAACTCTTGCCTCCTAGGCACTTTGTTTCTAATGACCTCACTAGCCTCATTTGTATCAAGCGGGCATTGAGTTGGCAGAGAAAATTGAAGAATTATGGGAGAAGAGCTACAACTAGGAAAAGAGACTTTCTTTCAATCATATAGTTTGAGTAACGGTTTCACTCCATTAAAGTTAATAATGGCTTCATTGGGTAATGAAAAATTTTTAGGCATCGAATATTACTCTTGCAAAGTTAATTTGGATTTAGCCATAGTTAAAACTATCAGCGGTAAGAGGAGTGCCCACTTTACAAGATATTTTGGATATAGCAGGTGGGATTCTAACACCAAGAGGTAAGTCAATGTCTTGGGTGGGATAAGTATATTTTCTCTTTAATTGGTTTAAACTAGGAGACTATTTTTTGCAAACTAAATCACTTTCCAAATATGAACCATGGACCTCTGTCTAAGTCATATTAAAATTTTCCCAATTTGTAAACTTAAGAAGAAGAAAACTATCATTCATCAAAAAAAATTAAAAATTACCTTTGAGCATCCATACATATTTAATGGTGTCAAGTAGAGCACCGTAGAAAGGATGCTTAGCAATCAGATAACCAACCATAGTTTCCATTCTTTAGCACCATCAAGTACTTCTTAGATAAGAAAACTATAGCGTCACCTTGTGGTGAATGTAGATTGGATTGAATTTCTTGGAAGCGGGTTTCTTATGCGTTAAGAGATTTTTTAGGTTAAAAAGAGAAGTGATAATGTGAGGCCATGGGTATGGATGAAGAAAAAGAGGGGAGACTAGTCAAAGCATATAAGGGGGGGAAAAGCCATGTAGTATTCAATCCAAATATAAATATACTTTAAAATCATTAAAATATCAACATCAACATAATGTATAGTCAGACAGACTTCAACATCATTATCATAATTAATTCATAAACACTCAACATTTCCAAAAAAAATAAAAAATGCAAGAACAAAAATCATAATAATATTAATATAACTAGGCTTTCTTCCTATCCTCTATTTGATGAGCCCTCAGCTCATCTATATTTAGGAATCTATTTCCACATAGCTTGCACCAATAAGCATACTTGATGGAATCCCTACTGTGCTTGGATAGATAATGTGAAGCCATGGTTTTTGCAATTCTTTTGTGTGAAGGTTGCTTCTCATTCCTCGGTTGCAAGGCAAGGAAAGTCATATTGATTTATTAATTCTTGTTTTGGATCATCCATGCTTGCAAAGATGATGGAGAAAATGAATTAAACTTTCAAAGAGAAACTTTTTATACTGCATAAGATGGTGCACATTTTTTTTAATGAAAGGAACGGGCAATTCTTTAGCATTTTGAAAATCGAGAAAATTAACATATGGCTCTTAATCCATTAGTTTCTCAAGCCATTTAATAACTAATAACTCATGCTCCTAAAAACTTGTAATATGTTCAATGGAAAATTTCAGTGTAACCAAAGTATGACTTGACCTCCCCTTTATGCCCCATGGCAATGATATTGTCTCTCCACATCGTGTATGCTTTCATTTCTCATTGCATTGCACATGACTTTCCCCAATAAAGTCCAATAAAATCAATGTGTTACCAGACATACTTGAAAATTTGAGTATATAAGACCATAGGTGTTCTCTTTTAGAGTGGGAGTTAGCAGCATATATGATAGTTAAAATTTTAGAATAATGATTATAAGATAATATTCCATGAGTGGCATGCTTCTCCACAGCTAAAGATGTAAATCTAATTTTAGATTCCATTTGACCCATATTCTCTTAGCGTCGGGAACATTGAAATTATTAAAATATCATTCATGAAAAAGCTTGTGAGATTAAATGAAGAATGAGTTGTTAAGGTTAAAGAGGTTTATCCTAGGGTTCCATTTGACAATGTGTACAACAAGGGAAAAATTCATGTGCAATGCAATGAGAAATGAAAGCATACGATGTGGAGAGGCGGGATCATTGCCACGGGACATAAAGGGAGGTCATGTCATACTTTGGTTATGCTAAAATTTTCCATTGAACACATTACAAGTTTTTTAGGAGGCGGGAGTTTTCAATTACTAAAGGCTTGAGAAACTAATGGATTAAGAGCCATATGCTAATTTTCTTGGTTTTAAAATACTAAAGAATGCTTTGTCCCTTTCATAAAAAATGTGCACCATCTTATGCATTATAAAAGTTCATCTTTGAAAGTTTAATTTGTTTTCTCCTTCATCTTTCTAAGCATGAATGCTCCAAAGCAATTAATAAATCAATATGGCTTTCCTTCTCTTGCATGCTTAAGGAATGAGAAGCAACTTTCGCAAAAGAACTACAACAACCATGGCTTCACATTATCATTAAAGCAGTGGGGATTTCATCAAGTATGTTTATTAGTGCAAGGTATGTGGAAATGGATTCTAAATAGATTTGGTGAAGGCTCATCAAATAGACATAGGAAGAAAGCCTAGTTATATTAAATTTATTACGATGTTTGTTCTTACATTTTTTATTTGGAAAGGTTGAGTGTTCCTGAATTAATTATGATGATGATGTTGAAGTCTGTTTGACTATACATTATGTTGATGATATTTTAATAACTTTAAAGTATATTTATATTTGGCTTGAATACTACATGGCTTTTCTCCCTTGTTTACTTCGACCAGTCTCCCCTCTTCTTCTTCATCCATACCCATGGCCTCACATTATCACTTCCCCTCTTTTAACTAAAAAATCTCTTAACGTCCAAGAAACCTGCTTCTAAGAAATTCAGTCCCAACTACATTCAACCATAATGTGACGCTATAGTTTTCTCAGTTTTCTCATCATAAGAAGTACTTGATGGTGCCAAAGAATGGGAACTCTTTGGTTGGTTATTTGATCACTAAGTGTCCTTTCTGATTGCTCTACTTGCAGTTAACTAGGTATGGATGCTCAAGGTAATTTTCAATTTTTTTATAAATGATGGTTTCCTTCTTCTTAAGTTTACAAATTAAAAAAAATTAATATGGCTTAGACAAGAGGGTCCATGGTTCATATTTAGAAAGTCATTTAGTTTGCAAAAATAGTCTCCTAGATCTAAACTAATTAAGAGAAAATATACTTCTATTCCAATTTGGGTCAAGACATTAGACTTACCTCTTTAGTGTTAGAATCTCACGGCTATATCCAAAATATCTTGTAAAGTGGGCACTCCTCTTACTATTTATATTTTTTAATTGTGGCTAAATCAGATTAACTTTTGCAAGAATACATATTCAAGCGCCTAATGATTCTTCATTACGATGAAACCATCATTAACTTTAATGGAGTTGAGCATTACTAAACTCAAATATGATTGAAAGCCAATCTCTTATGGTTGTAGCTCTTCTCCCATGATTCTTTAATTTTCTTTGCCAATGCCCTTAGTTGATCCAAATGAGGCTAGGCGAGGGTCATTATTAGAAAAAAATTCTAGGAGGTCTCCAAGAACCCAACTGCCACTCCACATTCCCTTCTTCCCCAAGCTTGCCCAAATACATTACACCTACTATTCATCCTTCAAGCCGACCATCGACCTCCATACCTTATAAGGAACATCATTTATTTATTAATCCTCATCCCCTCCCTCTCCCCTCTTCACTTGACATAACATACCAAACCTAAATTTTGTTGAAAATATTATTTTAGCCAATGTCTCCTCTAGTTAAGCCAAACAATTCCTTTGTCTTGATGAATTCTTCTAAGCCCCCAACCCCAGGATGAACCTCTATTTTCTTAATAACTCATTCTTCATTTAGTCTCACAAACTTTTTCTTGAAGGAGATTTTAATAATTTTAATGTTGACGGTGCTAATATAATATGGGTCAAATAGAATCTAAAATTAGATTTACACCTTTAGCTGTGGTGAAGCATGTCACTCATAGCATATTATCTTATAATTATTCTTCTAAAAATTTTCAACTATCATATATATAAGCAAAATAATGAGTTAAGTCCTCATATACTACTAATATTACTTGGAATATATTTTTTGGCCTACTCACTAGTGTATCTGGGTTAAGCTTACATCACTAGAGGAGATACACATTCCAAAGAGTGTAATAACAGATGGTTTAATTAGAATTGAAGGATATAAATAATTGATGGCCCTTATCTATTAATGTTTAATATTCTTACTTAATGAATGTAAATACACTAATTATCTATTATTATTATTCACACGCACAAATTTCATGCATGTCATACGAATGGTGGTCTATATTTGATGCTTATTTTTTGAATTAATGGTTGTAACCCGATGAGTTATGTCTAATTGTAACTCCTTTATCTCTAACATTTACCAATACCATGCATACTATAACAAGAACATTCTTCTACAACAACAATTAACAATAAGAATTATAAAATAAGGAAACTAAAGTTGTCTCTAATAAAGGAATGTATACCTTTTCAACATCATCGAAGACAATCACCTCATTGTAGAGACCTAAATGAACATCGGAGATTTCTATCATCTTACGGTGCCGAAAGAAAGGAAGCTTCTTCTCTCTACATATATGCTTGTCATAGGAGAAATATCCTTCTCATCCTCCTACAAAGCAATCATATATGCGTTAGTTGACTTCAAGTAAAAGAAAAATATATCTCACTGTGTCAAAGTCTTTTTGCTAGAAATCTTCTAAGGAAACACAAAAAATGAAAAAAAATCCCCAAGAAATCACTCAGTGGTTGAAAACTAGAAGTAGTTCCCCATTGAAGCACACTGATGCTTTTGTGCATGACTTCATATTTAATATGTCTAAGCTTGAAAGGTCTAGTGTTTTTTCTTTTCTTGCAGAAAAGATCTAGGCTTTCAAAATATATAAAAAAAATAAAAGAAGCAAAAGATAATAGTAATAATAATAATAATAATATTTTGATGATAGATACAAGTAATATAAATCAATTTAATGTTACATGTACTATAAAAATTTTACTTTTAATATAAATAACTTCATCATATAACTAAATTCAATAAAAGTACCAATCATAATTTTCAAGAAATTATAAACTAATATTTTTCAATAAATAATTTCATTTATATATACCACAAAAGTGTTAGGGAGATCATCAATAAGTATAAGTGGACTCCAACCCTCCATGATTGTGCGAGGAACTTCCAATGGGTCCTCCATTACTTTTGAAGATAGAGCCTTCTTCATGGTCTTATATAGACACCCTATTCTCTTTTGTTATAATCTTCATGCTGGTTGAGCTCCCATGTGACCACGAACATAACAATATAATTAAAAAATCAGAGTAATTTTTTCTTTTATGGAATTAAAAATTACATTAAAAAAATGAAATCTGGTGATTCTTTTATTATTATTATTTGAAGATCAAATGATACTATGTTATTTCCTATAATTAGGGTTTTAATCCCAAAATTAACGAAAAGAAAGGGCAAAAGGAATCGAAAGAATACCATATTGGTCCTGAGCCTTGCTCCACTGCCTCAAGAAGCTGGGAGCATCTCTCGTCCTCGCTTACCCAGGTGGTAGGCAATCACCGGCGTCAAGTGATAGGAGAAAATGCATCAGTCGGCACCACATTGCACCCATTCCTCGACGCTTCTTCCAATCTCGCCTCCTCTTTGTCAGCTGGAAAATACAATCAAGAATCTTAGTGCATTTCATACATGATTTCAGGGTCACCATCGGACCTTCATTCCAATGAGTCGGATCATTTGCTTTACGAGAGGAGGAGGAGGAAGAGCGCGTCTAAGTGAGGGAAGAGGCGGACAAAGGTGGCGACGGAGGAACTCATCGAGGCCGTAAAGGGGTTCTTTGCAGTGGCCGTCGGCGGGAGGCGGAACAGGAGATGGAGGGTCGGCGATGGAAATCGGTGGAGATAGTTAGGGCTTCCATTGGAACCTTTTCGTCACCTTCTGAGCGGGAGTATTTCTTGCCGTAGAGGACTGGGATGAGTAGCAGAGTTCTTGGAATGCTGAGCATTAAATGGCAGATTCGCTGATGCAGTTGCATGGGAACGAGACCCGCTCATCCGGCAACGAACTATACACCTGTCAATTTTAAATAAAATTATTTCTAATACAATTTATATTAAATTTAAAGTTTAGAATTACTAAGAAGTATATTCAAATTAATATATATATATATATATATATATATATATTAATCTTAGAATAAATCTAATAATTTTCAGATTCATCGGGATATAATATCAAGATATTCTAATTTTTTTTTAAAGTTAATGAGAAAAGATAAAGATTAGATAATTGTTAATGCTAACATATTTGACACACTTCTTCCCAAATTTGTAAATGTACTAATTTTTAAAATATTTTACTTAATTATTTTTAATTTAATTAACAAAATTGTATTTTTATATCGACTGAAGTGCCAAAAAAATTTCAAATAATTTTTTAAAAAAAATTTACTTGATTTTTTAAAAATTTTAATTTAATTATAATTTTTTATCATCTTATAATTTATTTTTATATCAATAAATTTAAACAAAAAAATTTGAAACCCTTAATGCTAATTTCAAACTCAATTGAACAAGGATGATAACATTTTGAAATTATCAATTATTTCCTCTACTATAAAGATTCTTAACACTGCCACGGATTATTAAAGTTATTATATTTATTTTGAGGGAGTATTTTATAATATTTAATTATTACTTATGCATCATATTAATAATATTAATAATTTAATAATTTTAAGATCCAACCTAATTGAATTTGTTGTTAAGGGATGCTGGCCTAACTTTTTCACTAGAAAAATTTAATTCAAGATGCTATCCATATTTTAGTCAAGACTAAAAAAAGTAATTACGTTTATTTTGAAATGAGTATAATTTATGAATAATTAATTAAGTTTATATTATATGCATCTCAAATTAAATTTAAGTAAATAAGTAAAGATTATATATATATATATATATATATATATATATATATATATATATATATATATATATATATATATATATATATATATATATATATATATATATATATATATACAATATATTATTATTAATATCATATATTATATATATCATAATAAATATATATTATACATATATTATAATAATAATAATTACATATATATATATACATATTATGTAAAATTATATATATATATATATATGTATATGTATATATATATATATATTTTATGTTATATTTTATCGCTTATAAATATTATAATATTTTCTTAAAATTCATATTTTACTTTTATCATCAACTAACAACATGCTATAAACCTATATTTTACAAACATTGTTGTAAAATGCTAGTAGTTTCATCAGCAAAAATACAAATATGGGGATGTGCTTGATGAAGCCCACCTTATGACCTTTATTTATAGGTTTGGTTAAGGTGCATTGCTATATTTGATAAACTATAAAGTAAACTTAAATGGGATGCTACTTTAATAGGCACTTATTAGATGAATAAGCTTAACTAGTTTGTGATTTTTTAATTATACATAAATAAGTTGTAATAATTTTTTATGAACAAATTCAACTTCATTTTAAGTTGATGAGTAGTTTCAGTTGCTTGGACAACTTCCTTTTGTAAATTTGGTGGGGACTATATCAAATAATCTATGCATTGAATGCAAGTAGTTGCATCTACTTCAAATTATCTTAGGATTGCTAATGCTATTTAGTGCAATACCATTAATTTTTCAAAATAGAAGCTATAAGTTTAAATTTTGAAAAAAAAATGATTTCGATAAGAAAATATTTAGTTTTAATTTTATATTCCTTGCACTTGAATTAATATAATTTTTGATTTTGCATCAATGGATATTTATTTTAATTAGTATCCCACTCTTATAGTATGTTCACATTCCTTATTGAAAGTGGCAAATTAGATGTGCAATTTAAAGATTAAAGTGACATCAAATTAACTATTTTTTAAGTGACATTAAAACTTCACTTATAACAAGTATGGATTAAGTTAAAGAGATACAAAGGAGAGAGAAATCTTAGAGAAGCTCTATAATTTTATCAAATTTTAAATATGAGTATGAAGATATAACTTGATACTTAAAGACCCACAATCTGACCTCTCTATTTATATGTTAAGATCAATATGCAATGCTACATGAAAACATTACAATGATCAAACATTGCATATCGATTAATGATATAAGTAAAATTACATAACAAAGTTTAACAAGCATTGTAGGAAATTAAATAAGCCAAATTAGCTTATGGTTTTCTAATTAAAAATAAGAATATATAATGCATTCTAAAACAACTTCAATTGAAGCCATTGTTATGTAAATTTCAAGTGATCTCAATGAGTAAAAGTTTTATTGGATATTGAAGAAATATGTCAAATATCTTAGATAACATGAACTTCGTTAATGAGATGATCTTCTTCTTTGTTGATTTGATCTTGATAGTGAATTGATCCTCTTTAACTAGTCAATTTGTATTATACTTGAGTGATTAACAATATTGATCTAACTTCGGTTTAGATGGCGTTGGTGTATATTAGTTCTCTTTTTTCTCTTAAAATCATAAATGAATAATATAATAAAAATATTATTTAAATGAATTGGTATATCAATTAAGATTGATTCTATGGATTTGACAAGCAGACTCTATATGGCAACTTTGGGTCTATAATGCTTTTTCTAAAGATCTTAGTCTAGTTTTTCTCAAATTTGAAGACAAAGAAAACCAAGAAGTATTAATTCTAGCAAAGAAGATTTTGTAATGTTACTAGAGAGCTATAATAAACATGAAAAGCATAAGGTCAAAGATTAATCTTCAATCACATGTATTTAAAAAAATTAAGTAGAACAAATTGAGAATGTTGATGAGGAAAAGAAAATTAAAGTTTCCATTGAGATTTCCACTATAATTGATATTTTCAACAACCCTCCTAGAAATAGACAATAGTAGCGCCTTGTCTAGAACATCTTGGATTAAATCAATAAATATACTAATAAGTCTAACTATAATTGTGCCAAATGAGTTGCCAACTTTTAAAATGGGCTAGTTGTCAATCATTTAAGGTCATCAATCATTAGAGATAATGCATATGTTGATGCCTCCAATAGTTCAAAGAAAGAAAAGAAGTTGTTCATAAGAATCAAGTTGAGATTCGTATTTGTTGAAGTGTTGAGGATGAAGTGATTTAGTGTTAATTCAATTGAGGCGAACTCATTAGCTTGAAATTAAATTTACTAAAGATTTTTGAATAAATAAAGGCAATGGTTTGTAACCTTCAACTTAATCTTATGATAGAGAAAATAAATATTGCTGATATGACTCTCAAAATACCACCAGTCAAAGCACAAATCCTGATGTTGAAAGCGATATGATTTTGAGTCGAAACAAATCGAGATCAAGCACTTAAAATATCATTAGAATCTTCGGGACATCAATTAAATCCCAAAAAAGCTCTCAAATGTGGAGTGTTTATAGTCAAATCGAGCGTCTCGACGAGCCGGATCTAATGAGCCTAAGATCTCATAATTCCGACTTCATTTGGGCATCCAAATGCTCAAAATACATCAAATGATCGAAGGAGTCATTCTGAGCCGTCCGATCGGAGGGAGTGGTACGGGCCTTACATGAGTTTACTAGAATACCCCTCCTCCCATCTATAAATAGGCCTCACTCCTCACATGGGGGGCCTAAGCTAAATAAGTGAAGGGAAGAAAGTGAAGAAGAAGGAAGGCTGAAGAAGAGTGAAGAAGAGTGAAGTGGAAGAAGCAAGTGAAGAAGAAGAAAGAGCAAGAAGAAGAAGTGAAGAAGGAAAGAGGAAGAACAAGTGAAGAACAAGAAGAAGAAGGAAGAAGTCAAACAAGTGAAGAAGAAGGAAAAGAAGAAGTCAAACAAGTGAAGAAGAAGAAGGAAGAAGAGGAAGAAGAGGAAGCTCAAGGAAGAAGAGGAAGAAGAGAGTCCGATCGAGGAAGAAGAGGAAAAGTGAAGTGAGGAGGAAGAAAAATCTAAAGCTTGAAGATCCAGCTATATCAACATCATTATTATAAAATCGTTGTTACATGTTGTTTTCTCAAATAGAATTACGTAATCCCATTATCGGAAGATTTTGTACTCAGGATACATAGTAGAATCTTTTCTTGGGCTAGGCCAGTGGTTTTCCCTCTTTTGAGGTTTTCCTTAAAATTTTGAGTGTCTCATGTTCGTTCTTTAATTACCTGTGTGTGCGCTGGACTAATCAACAAGGCTAAACCATAAATTTTTACTCTACATGCGGTTTTCCAAAGACGCATAGCTTTGGCCGTGGGATGTAAAACCCTTCAACCTCAATTTAGGAACATCCACGTTATGGCCAATAGGCAACACTCGTCATAATGGAACCTCCGCTCCAACTCGTCATTCTCAAAACCCATCCCTAAACCAAGGGCGCCATGTTGAGGGCGGCAGGAATCTCTTTGGAAGATGGTGTCAGGTCGAATGGAGAGTCTCAAAATAAGATGATCCACTTTTGCAAGGACTACAACCCTACTACGGCAAACATATCTCCCCAAGATCGATCATTGCGGGAGGAGGTCAAACGCTAATCCTCCCGGAGTTCCGCATGGAGACCGTAACGATCTCCTTGACACTGCTAGTTCCACTCATCCATCGCGTGCAGCTCAACCGGTTACTAATCCACCGTCGTTGTTGATAGCTTCACACACATGCTCATCTCATTAATCCGCACATGACATTCGGCGACGCTTAATACAAGATGAATTTCACCTTCAAGATAGAAATCATCTTCACCCACCGCGGTTATGAGGAGTCCTCACCTTTTGCCATTCTTCATCCAATTCCGTAGGTTTCAAGCTTCCGAGCATTGATTCCTGATGGGGCAATGACCCACCCGAACACATCGACCATTACAGACTATCATGCATATCCAACGAGCTCACGACACCGCTTTGTCGTCTTTCCTGATACCCTCAAAGGGCAAGCTCACTTGGTTCTATTCTCTTCCAAGGGGATCCATCCATACCTTTAACTTGAGTTCTTTGTGGAGCAGTTCATTGCAAATCGAGAATCATTAAAGATTCCTCCCATCTTTAGGTATTGGAGCGAGGGTGAATCACTCAAAGAATACTTCCGAGGTTCTCTTTAGAAGCTCGATACACAGGGTAGACCACGAACTATTAAGAGGAGTTTTCCTTGGAGGACTCCGTCCTTCTATTAGTCATTAATGAGGGACACGGTCCTCGTATGCCGACTTAGTTCATCGTGTAGAAGAAATCTCGATGAAGCTATTAATGCTCATCATAAACAATTTGAACAATATCGGAAAGC
Organism: Cymbidium sinense; assembly: GCA_021442155.1. Classification (NCBI taxonomy): domain Eukaryota; kingdom Viridiplantae; phylum Streptophyta; class Magnoliopsida; order Asparagales; family Orchidaceae; genus Cymbidium; species Cymbidium sinense. The sequence continues at coordinate 82,730,573 of CM038217.1, read as the reverse complement.
TAAAACACCCAGAAATGTGGACCGAAATGTTCATCAAAAGCGACAAGGTAGTCATGATCTCCCTCCGACCCCCATATCAACAACGTGAACCTCGATCGGAAAAGACATACACCGCCGAACACATCTCGTGTTAACCTCCTGATGGCTATTCACAATGAAGAACATATCAAGTGGCGCATCCATTGAAACCGAATTCAGAAACCAGAGCAATATTGTCATTTTCATCGGCGTGGACATCTAAGCATGTATACAACTCAAGGAAGAAATCGAGACTCATTCAACAAGGATACTACGTCATTTTGTGAAGAATCAACCACCTCAAACAAACACACCTCCGTTTGGGGCAACCCGGACAATCATCACAAAAAACAAATAATCATCAAATAATTGGAGAAATCCAATGTCGGAGGATCGATACTACATAATCAAGTTCTCGTTCGCCTCCAAAGAACGAGTTGAAGAAGTCTCATTGATCATTCCATCACTTTCAATGACTCGGACTTAGAAGGAGTCCATATCCTCATCAAGATGTCATCGGCGATCGGTGATCCTTGTTATAACGTTAAAAGAATTTTGATCGATAATGGGAGTTACATGTCTTATTTTACTCAACTTTTCTTAACATGGGTAGAGGCAAAAGCTCCAACCATTTGGACCACTATATGGGTTTGATAATCACCCTGCAGGCGAGAAGGTACAATCACTCTTCTGTTACCCTCGGAGAATTCCCTCGACAAGTGACTCATTTAATACAATTCATGGTGGTGAAGTCGGTGCATACTGATCTTGGAGGCCTCCAATCAATTTTCGGTCTATCACTTGATTGCCTCATCGAAGATAAAATTTCCTACCCCGTGGAGTTGGGGTGGTTTGTGGAAATCAACACTCAATCATGTTATCTCGACAAGCTCAAGCCCTTCCATCACCTTGACATCGAAGATCTTAACTTTGAGATGAAAGAGTACCTCAAAAGCTTCAGAAGATTTACTCTCAATAGTATTATCGGATGACCAACCATTACGATTTAAGTGGGATCTTTACTCTCAGAAGAACAAAGGGAAAAGTATATAAATTTCTTACGCAGGAATCAAGACATATTTGCTTGGAGTCCAGCAGATATGCCGGGGGTCGACCCCAATGTAATCACGCACTCCCTCAAAATTAATCCAACGTTCAAACCAATCATCCAAAAGAAGCGGAGTTTTGCACCCGATCGTCTTCAAGCTATTGAACAAGAAGTTAACAAGCTCATAGAAGCGGGATTCATACGAGAAGTGCATTACCCCACATGGCTAGCAAATGTTGTCATGGTTAAAAAAACAAATGGAACATGGAGGATGTGTGTTGATTATACTGATCTTAATAAGGCCCGAAGGATAGTTTTCCTCTTCCTCGAATCGATCAATTGGTGGACGCTACATCCGGACATCAAATGCTCAATTTTTTGGATGCTTATTCTGGGTACAATCAAATAAAGATGAACCCAATAGATGAAGAGGCTACAGCGTTTCAAACATATAAAGGTTTATATTGTTACCAAGTCATGCCATTTGGATTAAAAAACGCTGGTGCTACCTATCAACGCCTCATGAATAAGGTTTTTAAAGACCTGCTAGGCCACACAATGGAGGTGTATGTGGATGACATGTTAGTGAAAAGCTTAGAAAAGTCACAACATATTTCAGACTTAGAAGCATGCTTTGACCTCCTTCGACGCTATAACGACTTAACCCAACCAAGTGTGCTTTTGGGGTTACGTCGGAAAATTTCTTGGATTTATGGTAACTCACCGTGGGATAGAGGCTAACCAGAAAAATCAAAGCTCTCCAAGATATGATTCCTCAGAAGAATATCAAAGGCGTTCAACGCGTTTGAATGGTCGAATTGCGCATTATCCCGTTTCCCCGTTAGGGACAAATACCATTCTTTAAAATATTGAAGGGAGCTAAAATAATAATTTTCAATGATGGAGATGAATGTCGGTATGCTTTTGAGCAACTAAAAGAATATCTAGCATCTCCACCCTATCCAAACCTATTCAAGGAGAAAGCGTTATACTTATATCTTGCGGTTTCTTCGCAATAAGCTCGGTTTTAGTGCGAGAAGAAGATGGGGCACAACAACCAATTTATTACGTCGGTAAAATTCTCTCGATATAGAAAGTCGTTATCCATTTGCGAGATAAAGTGGCTCGGCGTTAATTTTCTCGTAAAAAATTTCCATACTTTCAAGCTCACACCATCGGCGTTTACTTTATTTACCATTAAGGGCCATCTTACGAGAAACCGAAGCATCGGAAGATTGATCAAATGGTCAGAACTGGGAGAATTTGATATAAATTTTCTACCTCACCCATAAAGTCTCAAATACTTGCAGACTTTATAGTGGAATGCAAAACTCTAGAAGAGCTATCTTACGTGTCTTTCATCTCCTCGATGGACTCTCTGTTGATGGAGCTTGAGATGCTTGTGTGAATCCTACTTGTTTCCCCCCAGCAAAATACCCTAGAGTATGGACTTGCTTAAAATTCCCAATAATAACATGAATATGAGGCTCATCGCGGTTGAGACTCGCCATTAACTGCGAAGCCCAAAACTTAGTAATTCACACTGACTCCCAACTTGTCGCCTCCCAAGTTGGAGGAGATTTTAATACTCATAATCCTCAAGTGCAATATCTCCACTTGGTAAAATCTCTTCTTACTCATTTCAAGACACATCAAATCATCCACATACTGAGAGAAGAATACTGGGCGCTCTTGCTAAGCTTGCTACCTCTACCAGATCTATTTAAGAGAAAGCATGTTGAAGAAATACATTTTCCTAGTATCCAAGGGGCCATGGATAATTCAAACTATTGATGAGGAAAAGGAAAGGCGTTAGGTGGATAAACCCGATCCTATCTTTTCTACAAGAAGGACCCTTCCGAAGATCCAACTTCATCTAGTCTCAGAGACAAGCTTCAAACTTTGCTATTATTGGAGGTGAACTATACAAGCGAGCTTTCTCGTCCATATCTCAAATGCCTTCCACCTTGAGGCGATTACGCGTTAAAGAGGTTCACTCAGAATATGTGGGAACACCTTGGAGGAAGAGCATTGGCCCTTAAAATCATGAGGCAAGGGTTTTATTGGCCTACAATGAAACAAGGCCTTGGAATTCACAAAGAAATGTCAAGTTGTCAATTGCATTCTAACCTCCCTCACATGCATGCGAACTCTCATCCATTCAAAGCCCATGGCCCTTTGCTCATGGGGATTGATATCATGGGACCTTTTCCAATAGCATCGGCAACGAAAATTTATCATTCTAGACTACTTCACAAAATGGGTAGAGGCGAACCACTAAAATCACAGGCAAATACCAAACAATTTGTGGAAAAATATAATATGTCGATTCGGTCTTCCCGCAAAGATCATCACAATGGAACTCAATTTCTTGGAAAAGTCTTTTCGTCCTTTTGCAAAGATCTTCACATTCATTCAATGTAGCACATCCTCAAACTAATGGGCAAACGAAGTTACCAATAGGACCATACTCAAAGGACTAAAAAAACGTCTTGAGAAGGGCGGGGCAATGGGTTGATGAGCTCCCCAATGTTCTTTGGGCTACCACCGCCCACTTTTGGGTGAGACAGTATAACTTGTGTTTTGGTACAGAAGCTATCATACCGGTGGATATCGGGGTTCCAAGTCCAAGAGTCCAGTTTTTTGATCATGGAAGTAATGAAGAAAAACTCCTGCAGCACCTAGACCTACTCCCTGAAACTCGGGATATGGCCCTACCCGGTGCTTCCTATCACCAAGCTTCGCCACCACTTGAAGAGTGAAACCTGTCCCATATCACGTGGGTGACTTGGTCCTGCGAAGTCTCGAGGCTGCAGGCAAAGGCCCTCAGCGCAATAAACTCTCACCTCTCTAGGATGGTCCGTATGTGGTCATAGCTATGGTCAAGCTAGGAACGTTCAAGCTCAAGGACCCAGAAGGAAAAACTCTACCTCGAACTTGGAATACTAAGAATCTTGAAAATATTATCGGTAACTCTTCGCATAATTATTATGACTTTTATCTCGTCTCATTTCATCCTTGTATAAGACCCCACTACTAGGATTAAAGCTTGTTGTTGCGTTGTTGTCATTTTCTCTTAAAGCTCGTGCAGTGTCTTATGATTATATCATTGAACTAGTGAATTCACTTTGTTCTAACAAGATTTGCTTTTCTTTACTTTTCCTCCCACTTGAGAAATATACAACTCATGTTACATCTCAATTGGGACATGATCAATCGAGGGGACTTGATCGGACCTCTTCCATCTGAGTTAACGTCATCGAGTCACACTCGGCAAACAACCTTGGATAGGTCAAAGATCTCCGTCGGCCGTCTTCTTGCCAACCACCGTCGGCCAACCCTTGTAGGCGTCACCGCCGGCATACCGTCGGTCCTGCTGGATCGGCAATCTCCGCGTCACCACCATCATCATCGGTCATCCCACCAACTTCTTCGAGGCGCGTCAAACGTCCTTGGTGGACTTCTGCGATCTCTTCCCGGGTTAATGTCATCGAGCAAAAGCTCGACAAACAACCGGAAAGGTCAACTTTATCGCACAGTTAATGTCGATCACTCGACAAACAACCTTGGATGGGTCAAAATCCTCATCGTCGCCCGGTCACCGCAGCCGACTACCATCGTCGGTCACTGCCGACAATCGGTCATCACCATTGTGCGGTCATCATGCTGAAACGTCGGTCATCCGTCGACAACCATTACCGATTCTTGCTGCCGACCACCTTCGGCCCGACCATATGGCTCCGCCGCCCTGACCATCGCCCGGATCGCCATGCGGTCATCGCCATTGTGCCGGTCATCCATCGACTATCGACGCCCATCGCCGTCGGCTACCTCGGTTCAATTCAACCTCTTATCGGGTTCGTCGCCGGAAAACTCTTAACGGAAAGGTCAAACGTCCTTTGGACTTCCGATCTCTTCCATCGGGTTAATGTCATCGAGCAAAAGCTCGACAAACAACCGGAAAGGTCAAAATCCGGTGGACTTCTGCGATCTCTTCCATGCGGGTTAATGTCGAGCAAAGCACGACCCGAAAGGTCAAAGCGTCCGTGGACTTCCCGCGATCTCTTCCATACGGTTAATGTCATCGGCTCGACAAACAACCCAGAAAGGTCAAAAGGTCCTGGTGGACTTCGGCCTCTTCCACAGTTAGCGTCGGCGAATAAATCCAAAACCGGAAAGGTCAAGGTCCAGTGGACTTCCCGGCTTCCATCGTTAGCGTCGGCGAATAATATTCCGACCACGAAAGGTCAAACTTTGTCCCACTCGCCGTTAATGTCGCCGGATAACACTCGACAAATAACCTCGGATGGGTCAAATATCCTCGATTCAATTATATCTCTAACGTAAGTGAGCCGATTCGCTCGACCACCCGTCGGGCCAACCATACGGTAGGTCACGCCTCACTAATGCCGCGCCTCCGGCCTCATTGCGGTCCTCGACCATTCGGCAATCCGCCGGTCACCATCGTGGGGTTATCCTCGCCATATCATCGAGCATCTTCGAATCTCCGTGATCGCTCTAACCGGACGGTCCGGCGTGGCCGTGCCGGAACCAAGGCGCGTGGACCGCCTCTACGGACGATACGGCGTGGCGGTGCGGAACCCCGACGTATACGGCCATCGCTCTAACTTCGGACGATCGGCGTGGGTAAGCGGAACCACGGCGTGTACCGTGGGTTGATGCCTCCTTTCGGACGGTCAGAGCGTGCCGGAACACGGCGTATCGTGGGCCTTGATCGCCTCTAACCCGGACGATAGGCGTGGCGGTAACGAATCACTAGCTTGATCGCCTCTAACGGGGAGACGGCGTGGCGGTAGCCGAACCACGGCGTATGGTGGCCGATCGCCTCTAACCAGTGACGGCGGTGGCGTCGCCGGAACCATTTATGACCGCCTCTCGATGCAGCGTGGCGTCGCCGAACACGGCGTATACCATAGGTTGGCCGCCTCTCGGACGGCACGGCGGTAAACCGGAACCACGTATACGTGGCCATCGCCTACGGGACGGCGTGGTAGCCCACGGCGTATACGTAGCCGCCTCCCCAACGGTGATACGCGTGGCGTGGCGGAACCACGGATATACGGTCCTTGATTGCCTAACGGACGGTATCGGCGTGGCGTCGGAACCACGATATCGGGCTTGATCCTCTCCGGACGTGCGACGTGGTAGAATCGGAACCGACGTATCGTGGGCCTTGATCGCCTAACGGACGGTACGGCGTGGCGGTAGCGAACCACGGCGTATACGTGCCTTGATCGCCTCTAACGGACGAGGCGTGGCGTGGCCGGGCCACGGCTTATCTGAGTGGGCCTTGATCTCTTAACCGGACGGTCCAGGCGAGGTCGGAACCCGACGTATCACAGTGGGCCTTGATCGCCTCCTCGATCGCCTTCTTGATTGCCTCAAGGACCCTCACTCAAGAGAAGAGAGAGGGAAAGGTGTGCCTCTCCCTCTTACTCTAGGGGGGTATTTATAGCCCCCTCACAGGGGCAAAAGGGTAAAAACCCCTCAAAAAAGGTTCAAAACGGCTCAAAACCCATTTCTCGGTAGGGCAGTGGTGTCCTTACCAGCGTAGCAGCGGAGAGAGAGTAGGATCGTAGCAGATGAGCCGAGATGACAATTGTATGGTTAGCCAGTTGGCCCGCTCATTCGACCCGGGATCATTCACGGCCCATGATCCAGCGCTGTGATTTGCGACAGGCCGTGGAATGGCTGACCGTTACAGCGAATATTAAGCGGAATCCACGGTTCCATGCTAACCGCCAGCGCCAACTGACCGGCCAGCATGTCATTCGACGACCAGATGCCGTCATCCTTGCACGAGCGCCCAGCCGCTCAGCGCAATCTTGTAGCAAATCTACGCCTAATATGTCCCAACGCTTAAAACTTCCAATTCGTTATTTTGAACATTTGACACATATATTTTGGATGATTAAGCTAATGTCATCCAAAATAGGGGAACCGATATGACTCTCAAAATACCACTCAAGCACAAATCTTGATGTTAGCGATATGATTTTGAGTCAAAACAAATCGAGATCGCACTTAAAATATCATTAGAATCTTGGGACATCAATTAAATCCCAAAAAAGCTCTCAAATGTGGAGTGTTTATAGTCAAATCGAGTGTCTCGGCAGATCTAATGAGCCTAAGATCTCATAATTCGACTTCATTTGGGCATCCAAATGCTCAAAATACATCAAATGATCAAGGAGTCATTCGAGTCATCGAGGGGTGGTCTTACATGAGTTTACTAGAATACCCTCCTCCCATCTATAAATAGGCCTCATCTCCTCACATGGGGCCAGCTAAGCTAAGTGAAGGGAAGCAAATGAAGAAGAAGGAAGTGACAAGTGAAGAAAAAAGCAAGTGAGAAGAAGGCTGAAGCAAGTGAAGAAGAAGGAAGGAGCAAGTGAAGAAGAACAAGAACCAAACAAGTGAAGAAGAAGGAAGGCAAAAGTGAAGAAGAAGGTCCAAGTGGAAGAACAAGAACCAAGGAAGAAGAAGAAGAAGAGTCCTGAAGAAGAAGGAGCAAGAAGAGTCAGTGAAGAAGAAGGAAAGGAAGGAAGAAGGAAGAAGAGGAAGAAACAAGGAAGAAGCTAGGAAGAAGAGGAAGAGTCGATCAAAGAAGAGGAAAAGTGAAGTAGGAAGAAAGCTCTAAAGCTTGAAGATCCGCATCTCAACATCACTATTATATGATCGTTGTTACATTGTTGTCCCTTTCTGAATAAATTCTAATCCCGTGTCGGAAGATTTTGTACTCACGAAAAGGATACATCTGGAATCTTTTACTGGGCTAGGCCACGTGGTTTTTCCCCTCTTTTTGAGGTTTTCCACGTTAAAAATTTTGGAGTGTCTCATGTTCGTTCTTTAATTACTGTGTCTTTAATTCAATGAGCTAAACCATAAATTTTTACTCTACTTGGTTTTTACATACAATCAGAACTTTTGAGCTTCAAATTAAAAAAATGATAAAATTTGCTTGAGGGACTTATCACCATGGATTAATCTCTATTCTTAATTATGATTAAAGCATTGTTAGAAGAAATTGTAAGTCATCACTTATCATTCAATTCAGAATCAATTCTTCAAGTTACATAGAAAGTTATCCTTAATGTGTTTCTTTTAAAAAATAATAATTTTATAATTATATAAATTTTATTTTTAATATCTTTATTTAAACTTTTGAGATAATAAAGAAACTCTTTATAAATATCATATAGATCTTGATTAGTCATTTAATTAAATGTCTATTGTCATTTATATTTAATTAAAATGCCATTTGATTTTCTTGATGTTTCAATTCTTCTTTTGATTTAATAATATTATATTAATTAATCATAATTTGATTTTAAATTTGATATTTATTGCTTTTATAGTGCTTATTCACCTTTTAAGCTATTTCTTCATAACAAAATCAGTGACCATTTGACATATATCTCCTCCAAAAGTAATAAAATTAGACATTTATTTTGTTCAAATCTAACTTAAAAAAAATTGATCATCTACTAAATCTATTTTTTAGAAATTTATAACAATAACATATAATTCTTATATATTTATACACACATATATATATACACACCTCTTGCTCTCTCATTATCCATGTCATGATCACCTCATCAAATGAGGCGATCTTACCACTGATCGGGTGGTAGCTGTCATGTGGCGTTGGCCTTCGATTAATATGAAATCTCTGAAATGATACCTCATTTTATGATGCTCTGTTTAAATGGAGATAGAGGTGCATGTAGTTACACTCTTTCCATTTTTTGGAGGTGAGGAGGCCGTCGATTTATTAATCTTCTAGTGTATGGTGCAGAGATACATGTGAGGGCACAACAGGGAGAAATCGAATCAGATTGCTCAGCGCGATGGTGGGGCTCGTGGAGGAGATGGTGTATTATTAGACAGTCGATATGGATGGAGCTATCTCAATATGAAATCATTATATGAAGAAGAGATCCTTGAGAGGGATATGGGCGGTTCTATGTTCATTTAAGGACCGAATCTGTTTGAAGGAATACCAACGCATAGCTGTCGTCATTAGATGCAAGTATATGTCGTTGATGCACATGGGAGAAAATAATGCGATAGATGCAGTATCTGACTCAATCCATCACTTCGTGTAAATTTTTTTTCCCATTTTAGCATTATGAGACGTAATTAAACTTAAAGGGATGGCGTATTCATCTTACCCCTGACAGTAAGCATCATTGAATGCGTGGGAGAAATTTAAGAAATATATACATTTAGGGTTTAGGGTTATTTTCAGCAAAATGTTTAGAGAAAATGAAATCTCATTTCTTTTTACAAAGAACCATGAAGATGGAACGTTGAGGAAAAAGCGACTAATTTAGTGAGGATGTATTAAATAAAATTCATTATGTTTCTGAAATTTTCTCGGTTTGTTAGTGATATTCGTGCATAGAATATGTTCATTACATTCCACTTGAAACAATTTATATTCTTTTTTGTTGAATTTTTTATTTTTTAGTGTTATTTTGCATCGTACTCGGCCTCTTTGGAGTGAGCATTTAGACTTTTATTTTGTCTATTTTGAGATTATTTTTTAGGGCATTCCAATGGAAGCAATTTGATGGTGCTTGGATGATTTGGTGTTTTTTTTATGTACTCTACCTCTTTGGAGTACATCATTTAAAACTTCTTTTTCCAGTTTATTTTGTCTACTTCTTCTGATTATGTTCATTACATTCCAATGGAAACAATTTGATGGCTGTTTGGATGATTTATGGGTAATTTTTTGCATCTGTACTCTCTGTACCTCTTTGGAATTACATTTAATTTCTTTTGTTTATTTTGCCTACTTGTTTTGATTATGTTTAGGCATTCAATGGAAGCATTTAGAGGCTGTTTGGATGGTTTTTGGTGGATATTTTGCATCTGTACTCTCTGTACCTCTTTGGAGGGTACAGATCATTTAGGGACTTTATTTTCCAGTTTATTTTGCCTGCTTCTTTAGATTATGTTCATTCCAATAAGAGAATTTGGAGGTATTGGATAGTTTTTGGGGTTATTTTGGCATCTGTACTCGTACCTCTTTGGAGGTCTGATCATTTAATACTTTTTTTCAATTTACCTTGTATTCTTCTTGAGATTATATTTAGGGCATTCAATGGAAGCAATGAGTTGTTTGGATAGTTTCTGGGGGTTATTTTGCATCTGTACTCTTTGTACCTCTCTTGAGGGTATAGATCATTTAGGGCTGACTTTTTCCAGTTTATTTTGTCTGGTTCTTGAATTATGTTCATTACATTCCAATGGAAGCATTTGGAGGCTGTTTGGATGGTTTAAGGGTATTTTGCATCGTACTCTCACCTCTTTGGAAGGGATCATTTATGACCTTTTTCATTTCTTTTTTGGTTCAGTTTATGTTTAGGGCATTCCAATGGAAGCAATGGTTTGTTTGGATGGTGGGGATTTTTATATACTCTATGTACCTCTCTTGATGATCATTTAGACTTTTTTTATTTTACTTTATTTGTTGAGTTTATGTTTAGGGCATTCCAATGGAAGCAATTTGATGGCTGCTTGGATGATTTCTGGGTGTTATTTTACATATGTGCTCTCTGTACCTCTCTGGAAGGTACAGAGCATTTAGGGACTTCTTTTTCCAGTTTATTTTGCCTACTTCTTTTGATTATGTTCATTATATTCCAATGGAAGAAATTTGATGGTTGTTTGGATGATTTCTGGCTGATTTTTTGCATCTGTATTCTGTTACATATTTTTGTATCTGTTTGGCCAAATGAATGCGGTCAATGAGCTGTGCGATGACGAAGTCGTGATGTCTAATGACCTAAATTTGGGAAAACTCCTTGCTGCTTGTTGAGAATGAAACAGCATGCCTGCTATTTATACATCAAATTGAGTGTTGGAAGGATCATACTAGTTATTGGCCAAACTCAAATTGAAATCAAAAGATTTTCTATGTGCAAAAGGCGGTGGAAGAAGTCGATCTATAACAAAATTCAGAAAGTTGATAGAAGCGGTTGTCGCCATGATTAGATTCTCTGTTGATTTGGAGGGGAATTGGACGATTAAAAAATATACAGAAAGTCATAATCATTCTTTGGTAGAGCCTGCTGACCTATATCTTCTCAATTCACATAGATGCATTAGCGATGAGAAGACGTCCGTGTTGAAGACAATGACGAAATTGGAAAAGCTAATGCATTATTTATCTTGAGGAAGTTGGCGTAGAGAATATTGGGTTCACAAAAGAGATGCTTTCAATTTTATTGAAGAGAAAAAGAGGATTGCGAATGGTGATAATGCATTAATCTGATTGTTTAAGAAAAGGCGGATGGGATGTTTGCATGGGATGTACAAGTTGATGAGTCGGATTGCTTAGTAAGTTTTTTTTGGAACAATGGCATGTCTAGGATAGAATATGATTGTTTTGGGGATGTGATAATTTTTGATACAAGCTATCAACTCAATAAATATAATCTTGTTTGTGCCCCTCTTGTTGGAGTGAATCATCACTGGCAAAATGTATTATTTGGAGTAGCTTTTTTATCAGAAGAGACAATTGAGTCATTCTCATGGCTATTCCAAACATTTCTTCGGTTGATGAGTGATAGGCATCCTATAACAATATTCACTAATCAAGATCAGGCTATGGCGAGAGCTATCGAAATTGTATTGCCGCATACTCATCATAGGTTGTGCCAATGACATATTTCAAAGAAAGCTCCTTCCAAGGTTCATTGTTTTAATAGTAATAAGATAGTATAAGGGCTATTTTATACATGCATGAGTAAGTGTGACTCAGAGGAAGAGTTTAAAGAAGCTTAGTATGTCATGCTACAAGAAGGCAATTTGCATGATCATGCTTGGTTTATGCGAGCTTTATAAGATTAGATCCAAGTGGTCCACTTGCATTCGGAGGACTCATTCATGGGCATCTTGTCAGTAGCGTAGTGAGTCCATGAACAACGTATGTCACGGAATATCTAAACCAACAAGTTCGCTCACAGATTATTTCTTGGAGTTGGAAAAGGTTATGGAGACATGGTACCAGAATGAACATGATGAAGACTTCAAGTGTAGCCAGTCATCGATTGTTCCTGTTGTTAAGACCAGTCAATTCTAAAATAAGGTATGTTTTATACAAGAAAGGTTTACACTATGTTTGAAGAGAGGCATGGAGTTGGAGGCTATCGGTAACTAAGTCGGATAATGACACCATGGAGTATTTGGTGAAAACTTAGAGAATAAAATGCATCAAAACATGGGTACATTGTGCATTTGATGGACTACCACAAGTAACTTGTACTTGCAAAAAATTTGAAATGATGGGATTACTTTGTGACTTGTTGTAGAGTTCTTAGTCGGGGAAGATGTTGTGCATTCCGGACAAGTATCTTCTCATGTGATGGTCTACCAGAGCAAAGAGGGATATTTACATTGATAGTGCATACAGAAAATTAAGAGATGTGATAAGCATAGATGAAAATGCTACTGGCATTATTTTATGGAACCACATAAGTCGATATGCATATCAAATAGCTTAAGACACGGGGCAATAAGAGGCGAGGACTATATGCTTGGATCCTTAAAAAAACTATATGATGATGTCGACTATAATAAGTGGGAATTCTCCTCCGGTAAGCGGTTAAGAAGAAGAAGTCAACCACAAGTGAGGAAAAGACATCTTAAAGGATCAGTTAAGCAACGTCAAAGGGTGTTTCAACTCAAGGCTTAAGGGATATTGGGAGAGATCCAAGAAAGCCAAGTAATTTTCTATTTGCGTATATTTTTTAGTATTTTAAATATTGCTTGTTAATCTTCAAACCCTTACTTTTTTGTTGCGAAATCAAAATACTCGATAGTGTTCTTTGAGCGTGTTTCATCACAAGTTGCATCACCTTTCTCTGTTATGCGAGTGTTTTTTTTTTGAGAATGCCTTGAATATCACACATCGATCTTGTAAGAAATCATCAACTAATATGATGTTCTACATGCGGAATTTTCGAGCTCCACTGATCAATCGGTGGTGAAGGTACACTAAGGCGATGATGGATATTATTCGGAAAACATTTTGATGCATGACATTATCTAGTTTGTGTTCTTATTTACAATCTTTTTTTGTAATGCTTTAAGTCCCTTGTAATCATTGGATGTATAGATAAATATGTGCAATAAATATGTTTTGCATGGGATTACTCTGTGTATTCTAGAGATAATGTTCATTACATTCCAGTTCAGGTAATTTGAAAGCTGTTTGGATGATTTTTGGGTGTTTTTTGCATCTGTACTCTGTGTACCTCTTTGAAGGGTACAGAGCATTTATGGCCTTTTTTTCAATTTATTTTGTCTGTTTCTTGAGATTATGTTTAGGGCATTCCAATGGAAGCAATTTGATAGCTACTTGGATGATTTCTGATTGTTATTTTGTATCTGTACTCTCTGTACCTCTCTCGAGGGTACATAGCATTTAGGGCTTTTTTTCCAGTTTCTTTAGACTGTTTCTTGATATTATGTTCATTACATTCAAATGTAAGTAATTTGAAAGCTGCTTGGATGGTTTATGGGAGTTTTTTTGCATCTGTACTCTCTGTACCTCTTTGGAGGGTACAGATCATTTAGGGACTTCTTTTTCCAGTTTATTTTGCCTACTTCTTTTGATTATGTTTAGAGCATTCCAATGGAAATATTTGGAGGCTATTTGGATGATTTCTGGGGGTTTTACATCTATACTCTTTGTACCTCTTTGGAGGGTACAGAGCATTTAGGGACTTCTTTTTTCAGTTTATTTTGCCTACTTGTTTTGATTATGTTTAGGGCATTCCAATGGAAGCATTTGGAGGCTGTTTGGATGATTTCTGGAAGGATATTTTGCATCTGTACTCTCTGTACCTCTTTGGAGGGTACAGAGCATTGAGGGACTTCTTTTTTCAGTTTACTTTGCCCACTTATTTTGATTATGTTTAGGGCATTCCAATGGAAGCATTTGGAGGCTGTTTGGATAGTTTCTGGGGAGTATTTTGCATCACTCTCTGTACCTAGAAGTCTGATCATTTATGACTTTCTTGTTTATTTTGTTTTCTTGAGATTATATTTAGGGCATTCCAATGGAAGCAATTTGATGGCTGTTTGGATGATTTCTGATTATTTTTTTGTATATGTACTCTCTGTACCGCTTTGGAGGGTACAGATCATTTAAGGCCTTTTTTCCAGTTTATTTTGCATGTTTCTTGAGATTATGTTTAGGGCATTCCAATGGAAGCAATTTGATGGCTGCTTGAATGATTTCTGGGTGTTTTTTTGCATCTGTACTCTCTGTACCTCTTTGGAGGGTACAAATCATTTAGAGACTTCTTTTTCCAGTTTATTTTGTCTATTTATTGAAATTATGTTAAGGGCATTCCAATTGAAGCAATTTGATAGCTGTTTGGATGATTTCTGGGTATTTTTTTTGCATATGTACTCTCTGTACCTCTTTGGAGGGTACATATCATTTATGGATTATCTAGAAGATATCTATAAGAAAGGATATCTAGAATTAAATTTTTCATATTGCAATGAGACAAAAAAAATACTATTTTTTATAATAGATTAACTTATTTTGTTTTTGTTTCATCTAAATAAATAGACAAGTCAGTCTGATAAGGTTCAAGTTAATATTGAACTTCATTTCACTCGAGCATGAGCATCTTAGAATACATATGAGTTAATTTTTTAAGCGCTTTATTTCATAATAAAAATAACAACAATCATAATCATTTTAATACATATGAGTTAAAATTAAACTGTTAAAATATCATGATTTTACAATCAAAATTTACCTACCAACCACAATAATTTCACAATCAATATTTTAAAAAAAAGATAACTAATGGCGAATCCCAAATTTAATTTTATGCATTAATTTTATGCATTCTGCTGCATAACATTTATTTTATACATTCGGCTGCATTAATTTTATGCATTCTACTCATAACAAAATGACCATACCATAAAAAACGATTTTAAATGCAGATTTCTTTCAAGAATATAGCCCCCAAAAACCAAATCCATATGATAAAAGATGATTTTGTAAAATATCATCCAGTAAAATATCGTGAAATCCTAAAAGAAGTTACAAAAGCGTAATAAAATATCATCCCGGATCCATAAGCGATCCATTCACTTCAAACATCTAAGTCTTGAAGCCAAAACTGATGCAAATTATCGAATCATTCACTTTTTGGAAAGTCCCAAACAAAATATAGCTTAAGAACTTCTAAATATATTCATCTTCTTTGGCCAAGTGGTCCACCTTTAGGTTTCTTGATTCTCCATGTATTTGGACAAACATTTAATCGACACTATTTTCTTGTGGTATCATTCCATTTATTTTTTTAGATTTCACTTTAATTTGTTCTTCAATAGCCCTTCTCTCAATAAAAAAAAATTAAGAGGAACAAATTTGAAAAATCTTACAATCTCGGGAAGAATGATCTTATGGGTTGGTTTGGGTGAGTGGTAAAATACTAGTGACTTAATATGCCCAGAGGAGTGTCAGTCGATTATATAAGCGGAAGATTAACTCGACCTCGACACTATCTGATGACATGTTGAATAAATATTTTGCTTTCCATCTTTAGGCACAGAACGATTATAGATTCTAGCTTTTATCTAAACAAACAAGAATTGAATCGTAATACCCAATATTCCTGTGGGGTAACATACCCAATGCGAGCATGGAATGTACAAATAGGAGACATATAGCCCCGGACAGAGCGAATACTTCTCGGCCAGTAAGAACGCGAAAGCATCAATGTGTGCATCTGAGAGATATTGATCACAACTCATCGATCCCTGCAATAATGATATTCAAGCGAATATTGTATCACTCCTGCAAGTGATAAATATTTTAAAGTGATCTTAATTAAATGAATAGGTTATTTTATGTATGAAGGAGCTGATTGAGGTTTGACTTACTTGTCCTCGAATCGGGAGCATGACGTGTCAATAAGATCGAGCATCGGCTTAGGAAAAAATAGCTCTGGATGAGAACTCAACAACATGAAGTGCCTCAGATGGCTGCAAATTACTGATGATGAAAGTTAGTGATGAAGAGCTAGATTCACTATGAATTAAGGATCGATCTACTTAGTATTTTTCATACCTCCGATTGATGCTCCTCCACCACAACGATAGCAGTCTGTGGGTAATCGACATTTATTGGCTCATCTTTGCGAACCTATAAAAACATTTAGTGAAATCTATTTCTATTATCTCAAATTTAAAAGAAAGTAACTTAATACCTCTGCTGTCGGCTTCTCATCTTGAGTGGAGGCCACCATATCACTTATTCTTGCTCGTGAATTCCTGTAAGTGTGTGTGAAGGGGACTTTCCTCTTCCTTATCTTCGAGCTTTCACACATCTTGGATTCTGGGGTTTGGTATCATCATGTAGTGGCGGCCTCCACAAGAACTTCACCTGTCAATTCCACATGGGCTTCCTGGTTGGAGTATCCAACTCAGTGGAAGCTCTGTAGCCTCCACAAGAGCTTCCTCTGTACCCTCCTCGGGCTTTCTAAGTGGTAGCCTCCCAGGGTACCCATGAAGCTCTGATAGCCTCCTCAAGAGTTTCCCCTGTGGTGACCCCCACAAGAACCTCCCCCACACTTGGGGTGGTAGGACCCCGCTGCCTGGCAAGAACTTCCTCGATAGCAACAACCCGCAAATCAAGCCCATCCATCCTCTCCGTCATTGTTGCATGAAGATGATAATGTATCTTTCAAGTCACAAAACAGTATCATCTCCACCATAAAGCTTGTGGGGGTAGTGCAGGAGGGCTAGATACACTAGGCAGAAGAATATCGAGGAGAGACATATGGAGAGCTGCACTAATTGGACTTTTGGACTTATATTGGGCTCAACATGTGTGGGTTGGGACAAGAGTTCTCTCTTCTAATATGTCCTCAGAATGAAATCGGAACTGATAAACCGATAAAAAAATGTGAAGACATACAACATAAATAAAGACATTCTTATATGAACTAAGTGATATTATTATATATCACTGTGTCCTCCCAAACCGTGAAAGTATTATTTGGAAACTCTATTTTTTGCCCATCTCACATCGTGGCTTTGTAGATGGAAATGACTTATGATGCTTATATTCTAGCCCATATCTACAATGAATATTTTAAACAGTAAACTTCAACGCATTAAATTACACATTCCTGGAGATATAGAACATATCATCAGAAGAGTGACAAAGCCACTCATGTAATCGGCTGCCCTCTCGGTCTGAATTTTTGATGTAATAACATCAAATTGGAAAACTAGAAAGTCCCAAATGGCCTCGCCGTTGTATTGACAAATCTATCTACATTGTAGAATCTATTGCCATGTATGATATACAAAAAATAGATTTTGACAAATGTACAAGCATTTGCTCTAACAGAGCCATCGAATTCTCAAGTTGATTCTTAGTCAGATGGCCAGACGTGGGGATTTCTAAGACCTCTGTTTGGCATCATCACTTCATCGGTGAAAGGAATGCACCCAACAAGAAAGCTTGCTTTTCTATATCCCGAAGGGATCGATGTAATAATGAGTCTTGCTTAATTTAGTGGAGTCTAATATTGATGGAGATGTTCTTTAAAATGTCGGTGGCTTCATCGGTGTCTTTGCAATATTATCGAACACAGTTCTTATAGTGGCAGGCCTGCATCTCGAAGTTATCCTTTTCCCAGACATGGTAAACTTCAAAAAGAAAAGTCAGTAAGTCGTTAACAATATGTACCCTCAAGAGAGGTACAGAGTACAGATGTAAAATACCCCCCCCAAACCATCCAAGCAGCTTCCAGATTGCTTTCATTATAATGTAATGAACATTATCTCAAGAAACAGGCAAAATAAACTGGAAAAGAAGTCCATAAATGATTTGTACCCCTCAAAGGAAATATCTGATACAAAAACTACCCAAAATCATCCAAAAGCAAATTTATTTAGAATGTAATGAACATAATCAAAAAAAGTAGGCAAATAAACTGGAAAAGAAGTCCTAAATGTATCTCTCAAAGAGGAGTGAGTCAGATGCAAAATACCCCAAATTAACCATCCAAGCAGCCATCAAATTGCTTCCATTGAAATGTCCTAAACATAATCTCAATAAACATGCAAAATAAACTAGAAAAAAAGGCCATAAATGATCTGTAACCTTAAGAGATGCGAGTATGCAAAATACCCCTAGAAACCATCAAGACAAATTGCTTTCATTGTAATGTAATGAACATTATCTTCTAATGCAAAATAAATTGAAAAGGTATAAATAATGTGTACCCTCGAGGTCTGAGAGTACATATGCAAAATACCCACCCCAAACCATCCAAATTTCATTTATATATAATAAATATTATCTCAAGCGAAATCAAAGAAGTCCCAAAATGCTCGTGCCTCAAAGAGTGCAGAGTACATCTCAAAAACACCTGAAATCATTCAAGCGAAATCAAATTGCTTCCATTGGGTGCCCTAATCTCAAGAAATAGGCAAAATAAATGGAAAAATAAGTCCTCAATGCTCATACTCCAAAGAAGTGTCTGAATGCAAAATACCCCCATAAATCATCCAAACCTCCAAATGCTTCCATTGGAATACCTAAATATAATCTCAATTAGGCCAAAAGAGTCAAATCGATCTCTACTGCCCTCGAGGGAGTAAAGATCGATGCAAAATACCCTCCATCATCCAACGACCTCCAAATGCTTCCATTGGAATGCCCCAAATATAATCTCAAGAATGCAAGATAAGCGAAAAAAGTTTGCCCTAGATGATCGTGCCTGGTGAGTGCAGTACATATGAAAATCCTCCAAACCATCCAAACAACCTTCATTGTTCCATTGGAATGTCTAAATATAATCTAAAGAACAAGCAAATAATTGGACAAATGCTGTACCCTCGAGATGCGTCTGAATAAAAATACCTCTCAAAAAAACCAACACCTTCAAATTGCTTGGTTGGAATGCCCAAATATAATCTCAAATAAGCCAAACTGAAGTACTAAATTATTTGCCCTCGGGAGAGGTCTGATCTGAGAATACCCCCCATAAACCATCCAAGCCTCAAATGCTTTCATTGGAATGCCTAACATAATCTCAATAAAAGGTAAAATGGAAAGAAATGATCACACCCTCAAAAGGTACAGAGAGCAAAATACCCCGAAACCATCCAAGACCTCCAAATGCTTTGGAATGCCCTAAACATAATAAAAAAAAGGCAAAATAAACTGGAAAAAGTCCTAAATGATTTTCAAGAGGTACAAAGTACATATGCAAAAAAACTCCCATAAACTATCCAAAATCAAATTGCTTACATTTGAATAATGAACATAATCTCAAAAGGTAAAGAAATTGAAAAAAAAATACAAATGCCATGCTCTAGAGAGATCTACAGGAGATACAAAATAACATATAAAAACAACCAATCTTTGGACGGTGAAGAGCGAGTAAATCTAAATTCATTCAAGTTGGAGAATGTATGTAAATACCTCATGTAGTCACCTACAATACCTCAATTTTGATTTGATATATCAGCCGGAGGCGTCATCGAGGAGCTAAAGAAAAATCCTTATGAAAGAAAGTCCTACTGGCGAGGAATGTCAGACGTATCATCGTTCTTCTTCTCCGCTTTTTTGAGCAGGCGGCCGAGTAGGGAAGTGTAAATGGCGTCGTGAATATGACATCCCCCGTCGTTCGATTCTCTCGTTAACCGCTAAAACTGGAAAAAAAATCGGACGGCCGGCATGGATTGAGTCACGTGGTAAAACGCATTCGTATATTTCTCCACATGGAGAGGCGGTTTAGGGACAGGGCATTGATTTTGGCCATTGAGAGGCAATACTTGTTTGAAGAAGAGTTAGAGTTCAAGTGATCGATTTCAGCGTAAATTTTATGTCATTATTACTCGTATTTATGATTTATCTGGTGCTTAGAGTTGTATCTTCGGATGATATGATATGCATGTTTTTGTTCCTTGGATATGTAGCATTGGGTACTTTTAATTGGAATTCAAACTTTCCTTGATCTTTACAGAATAAATCCTCCTGTTTGACCTCTTTAGGAGATGTTTGGTTGCAAGATTAATTAAATAAATATTAATTTAGTATCCAACAACATGGCCGTCACAACATATCTGATTATGGGATATATAAGATTTGGTGAATTGAGTATTAAAATTATTATTATTATTATTATTATTATTATTATTATTATTATTATATATATATATATATATATATATATATATATTGATATAATAAAATTGGTAAAGTAAAGAAGTATAGAATGCAAATCTGACCACTCGATATTTCTACGATAACTCTACAATCCTCAAGAAAGCAATATAACAACCATAACAAAGGTAAATATGAAGAGAGAATGGGGGGATAATCTCGCATTTAAGTCATTACAAGATTGAAATATCCATTGAATTATAGAAGATTTATAATTTGAGCTAATTTAATGGTAAACTCACATACGATATATATACAAATTTTGAACCTAATATCTCTTAATTAAAAATCAGAACTCTCAATCACTAAACTAAAGTTGCTTGCATCCTATTACTTACAAATCTAACCCAAGTTAGAAAAACTTATAGAATACACAACCTACTTAAATCTATTGACAATAATTCTGAAAATCATTTTGTCGATAGTGTTGCAAAGAGATATAGGCTTACAATCAAAAAGAAATTCACTAACCAAGAAACACTTACTAGCATGGACAAATTGAGAGTCCATAATGTTCCAAAACCAATAAATAGTTTGAAAATAAATTCATCAATAGACTTATTCTAGCCAATATAAAATAATGTTTCTTTGATTTCCTTATATTAAAAAACAAATAATAAAAAAAGCATCAACAAGCAAATCTATGGCCTAATCAGAGAAAGTATTCCCAACAAGGAATGTTAAAGTGTGGAAGGATCAAATGTGGGATACTCCTAACTAAAGAGCTCAGAAAAAAAAATATTGAATGGCTTCCATGAAAAGTTAATTATGATTGGAAAGCAAGCCAAAATGGGTGGAGATTTTCTTTATGAAATTAATATTCTCTCTACCTCTAATCTTCTAATACAAGAAAACAAGATCATCTTCAATTTTTCAGAGCCAAAGCACACACAAAGCTTGAATTCTATAATTTTTGCCAACAACAATCCTTAATTATTTGTTCATTTTTTATATTATCTTTGGCATCCGAAAAATAGACTTGATGAAGGATCTTCCATTAGAAATGGTGAAAACAAGTAAAATACAATACCATTTGTTCAACTCCACTTCAACCATATAGATTTACTAAAACTTAATAATATTTATTTAAGTTAAACTCTATTAATAGCTAGTTAAACAAACAAAAGGCCATTTTAATAATTACAAAATGCATAGGCAAATGATTTATAATTTTCAGTGCAATAGCTATAATTTACCCCAAAAGATATACTATGCGGTTCTCTAAACAATTTTGAGTAACTTCATTATTATATATATATATATATATATATATATATATATATATATATATATATATATATATATATATATATATATATATATATATATATATATATATATATATATATATAAATCTTAGGATAAATATTTAATGAAAGGGCTAAAGCGTACTTAACTTACCTCTCAATCTTGAAATAGTATTTGGAAGGACTTGAATGCACCCAAGTCATCATTCTTATAATCATCAACCGAAGCAACGGCCTTTGTACTTTCTCTCGTCACGACAATATCGATAAGCCCGAGAAGGATGTGTGTGCATCCACTGGGAGACAATTTTCCTGAACCTGAACTGAACTTGAACAACTCGACCACAGATCCAACTGAACTCACAACTTGAACCCTGAACTAAATTGAACTTGAACTGAACTGAACTCACCTCCTCTCTCCTTGTGGCGCTTTGGCGATTGCAATTTTCCCCTTTGGAGTGATTTCTTCTCACGGTTTGGTAATTCTTCACCAATCTTGATCGAATCTTAGAGCTTAGTTTAGCTCTAGTCGCGCACGTGATGTTGTGTAGCTCTTGAAGATGGTGGATGTTCCATTGGCCCCAAACTCTATCTTTTTCGGATGCATCGGCTAGGGCATTAGATCGCATGGGTATTCTAGAATCTAATGTCCCTCTTATTGTGTCTGTTATTAAATCCTTTAAGGATGCTCTCTCTGGTAAGAGCCTTTCCTCTTCTGATTTGATGAATCTGATTTCGACTTCCTTTCGTGGCACCCCTGCGATCATGTGTCCGGATCTTGATGTCGAGAAAGCCATACAAATTTACTTTGGTTAGTAAATTTTCATTACACCATCCGATTTGGACAATACTCATTCTTTTTTTCTTAAACTCTGGGATTTCTCTATTGGTTTGATCGATCCTAGACATATTTTGATTCAACTTACGAACGATTTGGATTACTCAAGAGTTTTCTCTCGTCAATCTTATTTTGTATTCAATTTCCAAATGCATATTTTAAAGTGGTCTCCCCTTTTTGACATAAAAGAGGAATCCGATTATTTCTGTGGTTGGATTTTAATATGAGGATTCACTATATTACTCATCGGTTTTACTTATTGTTGGGGCTCTTTTACTTCAAATTGATCAAAGCTGTAAGATCCGTCCTTCTATTGCTCATTATCTTGGTTGAACTTGATATTTCTAAAAACATCTTAAGGAAGTTTGGATTAAAAAATTTTGGTTATTTCCAAAAGTTAAATTTGAAAACTTTCCGGTTTTGTTCATGCTGTAAAATTCACGGGCATGATAACTCTGAGTGCTTTGTGCTTCACCCACATCTAAAAAAGAAAATTTTGAATGATCCTAATTCTACTCTACCTAATGGTAAAGTCAATAAACCTATTGATGTGCCTAAAGCCAACTCAAATGGTAATATTATTTCAGCCTCCTTGGAATCCATGTTCTCAATAATGCTACTCCCACCACTTAATCTAATATGGTCAAAGATATTACTAATGTTGAATCTGATGGTTTGTCAATCAATCCTTCTTTACATGAAACTTGCCTTTTCAAGATAATTCAAATTTAAAAGAGGCTGAAAAAATGTTGATTCCCTCACTAATGAATCTATTCAAGTTTCTTTGCCTCTTATAATTGATGAGCATGAAAATTTTAATGATAATTTGAATGAAAATTTGAATAAGGCTAAAATCTGGAACAAAACTTGAATCGACCTTGTATTTGTGCTCATAATGGTACTACTTCCTCTCCTTCTCCAAATCCCAAGATTGACATTCATTCTAATCCAACTTTTGACAATCACGAAATTGAAGAAGGGAAGTTGTGATTAGAAATGTTGACATATTCGATCCTATTATTAATACCTCTAATCGTCCCTTTCGATGGTGATACTTTGGATAAAAAATCAAATATTTCAATTTCAAAAGAATTCTTTCAAAGCAAAAAATGTTTCCAAGAACTTCGACCCGGATCTACTAGATGCGGTTCCCTCATAAATAATGGTCTTTTAGCATTAGAGAGGTTGTTCACTTTCTAAACCCTTTATTTTCTTATTTCTCTTTATTTTATTTAATATTTTCCTTATATTTAATTCTCTTATTAGAAATTCTCTCTTATGCTAGTTATAATTTATAGTTGCTTGCAAGTTTCTTTTACAGGTTCTTTGCAGGTTTTACTTTCTGGATGGGATTGTGTAACTCTCAAAAGACTTCTCTCTTATATTGCACTTTATGTGCTAAAGCTTGATTTTCTCTAGTTGATAATTACAATTTCTAGTTGCTTGGGTTTCTTTTGATTCTTTGTAGGTTTTGCATTCTCGATGTGGATTACGCTCTCAAAAGGCTAACTCTAGTAGTGGGCTTTGGCTATTCATCATGTTTCCTGTGTTGTTCCTTATTTATTTTTGATCTTTTTCTTCTTTTATTTAGTTTCCTTGCTTTTGTTGTATTACATAGGAGATTTTTCTCTCTAGGCTGAATGTAACTCTTTGAGCAGTAGTTAAGAGAATTATCCCCTTTTAAGGACCTTGTACTCCTTTCTTTGTGACAATAAAATTCTCTCCTCTATGGGATTCCTTAAAAAAAACCCTAAACTCTAAACCCTAAAATCCTAAACCTAAACCCTAAACCTTATACCTTAAATCCTAAATTCTAAACCATAAACCCTAAACCCTAAACCCAAAAATCCTAAACCCTAAATCCTAAAATCCTAAACCATAAACCCTAAACTCTTGCCTCCTAGGCACTTTGTTTCTAATACGACCTCACCTAGCCTCATTTGTATCAGGAGGGCATTGAGTTATGAGAAAATTGAAGAATTATGGGAGAAGAGCTACAACTAGGAAAAGAGACTTTCTTTCAATCATATAGTTTGAGTAACGGTTTCACTCCATTAAAGTTAATAATGGCTTCATTGGGTAATGAAAAATTTTTAGGCATCTGAATACGTACTCTTGCAAAAGTTAATTTGGATTTAGCCATAGTTAAAACTATCAACAGTAAGAGGAGTGCCCACTTTACAAGATATTTTGGATATAACCGTGGGATTCTAACACCAAAGAGGTAAGTCCAATGTCTTGGCCCAGATTGGGATAGAAGTATATTTTCTCTTTAATTGGTTTAAACCTAGGAGACTATTTTTGCAAACTAAATCACTTTCCAAATATGAACCATGGACCTCCTGTCTAAGTCATATTAAAATTTTCCCAATTTGTAAACTTAAGAAGAAGAAAACTATCATTCATCAAAAAAAATTAAAAATTACCTTTGAGCATCCATACATATTTAATGGTGTCAAGTAGAGCACCGTAGAAAGGATGCTTAGCAATCGATAACCAACCATAGAGTTTCCATTCTTTAGCACCATCAAGTACTTCTTAGATAAGAAAACTATAATCACCTTGTGGTGAATGTAGATTGGATTGAATTTCTTGGAAGCAGGTTTCTTGTACGTTAAGAGATTTTTCAGTTAAAAGAGTGGAAGTGATAATGTGAGGCCATGGGTATGGATGAAGAAAAAGAGGGGAGACTAGTCAAAAAGGGGAAAAGCCATGTAGTATTCAATCCAAATATAAATATACTTTAAAATCATTAAAATATCAACATCAACATAATGTATAGTCAGTCAGACTTCAACATCATTATCATAATTAATTCATAAACACTCAACATTTCCAAAAAAAATAAAAAATGCAAGAACAAAATCATAATAATATTAATATAACTAGGCTTTCTTCTCCTCTATTTGATGAGCCCTCTCATCTATAGGAATCTATTTCCACATAGCTTGCACCAATAAGCATACTTGATGGAATCCCTCTGCTTGGATAGATAATGTGAAGCCATGGTTTTTTGCAATTCTTTTGTGTGAAGGTTGCTTCTCATTCTCCAGCAAGGCAAGGAAAGTCATATTGATTTATTAATTCTTGTTTTGGATCATCCATGCTTGCAAAGATGATGGAGAAAATGAATTAAACTTTCAAAGAGAAACTTTTTATATTGCATAAGATGGTGCACATTTTTTTTAATGAAAACGATTCTTTAGCATTTTGAAAATCGAGAAAATTAACATATGGCTCTTAATCCATTAGTTTCTCAAGCCATTTAATAACTAATAACTCATGCTCCTAAAACTTGTAATATGTTCAATGGAAAATTTCGGTAACCAAAGTATGACTTGACCTCCCCTTTATGCCCCATGGCAATGATATTGTCTCTCCACATCGTGTATGCTTTCATTTCTCATTGCATTGGACATGACTTTCCCCTAATAAAAGTCCCTTAATAAAATCAATGTGTCACCAGACATACTTGAAAATTTGAGTATATAAGACCATAGGTGTTCTCTTTTAGAGTGGGAGTTAGCAGCATATATGATAGTTAAAATTTTAGAATAATGATTATAAGATAATATTCCATGAGTGGCATGCTTCTCCACAGCTAAAGATGTAAATCTAATTTTAGATTCCATTTGACCCATATTCTCTTAGCATGAACATTGAAATTATTAAAATATCATTCATGAAAAAGCTTGTGAGATTAAATGAAGAATGAGTTGTTAAGGTTAAAGAGGTTTATCCTGGGGTTCCATTTGACAATGTGTACAACAAGGGAAAAATTCATGTGCAATGCAATGAGAAATGAAAGCATACACGATGTGGAGAGACGGGATCATTGCCACGGGACATAAAGGGGAGGTCATGTCATACTTTGGTTATGCTAAAATTTTCCATTGAACACATTACAAGTTTTAGCAGGAGTTTTCAATTACTAAAAGGCTTGAGAAACTAATGGATTAAGAGCCATATGCTAATTTTCTTGGTTTTTAAAATACTAAAGAATCGCCTGTCCCTTTCATAAAAAAATGTGTACCATCTTATGCATTATAAAAAGTTCATCTTTGAAAGTTTAATTTGTTTTCTCCTTCATCTTTCTAAGCATGAATGCTCCAAACAGAATTAATAAATCAATATGGCTTTCCTTCTCTTGCATGCTTAAGGAATGAGAAGCAACTTTTACAAAAAGAACTACAACAACCATGGCTTCACATTATCTCCAAACAGAGGGATTTCATCAAGTATGTTTATTAGTGCAAGGTATGTGGAAATGGATTCCTAAATAGATTTGGTGAAGGCTCATCAATAGAGCATAGGAAGAAAGCCTAGTTATATTAAATTTATTACGATGTTTGTTCTTACATTTTTATTTGGAAAGGTTGAGTGTTCTGAATTAATTATGATGATGATGTTGAAGTCTGTTTGACTATACATTATGTTGATGATATTTTAATAACTTTAAAGTATATTTATATTTGGCTTGAATACTACATGGCTTTTCTCCCTTGTTTACCGGTCTCCCTCTTCTTCTTCATCCATACCCATGGCCTCACATTATCACTTCCCTCTTTAACTAAAAAATCTCTTAACGTCAAGAAACGCTTCTAAGAAATTCATCCCAACTACATTCAACCACAATGTGATGCTATAGTTTTCTCTTTTCTCATCAGAAGTACTTGATGGTGCCAAAGAATGGGAACTCTTTGGTTGGTTATTTGATCACTAAGTGTCCTTTCTACAGGCTCTACTTGACAGTAACTAGGTATGGATGCTCAAAGGTAATTTTCAATTTTTTTTATAAATGATGGTTTCCTTCTTCTTAAGTTTACAAATTAAAAAAAAATATGGCTTAGACAAGAGGTCCATGGTTCATATTTAGAAAGTCATTTAGTTTGCAAAAATAGTCTCCTAGATCTAAACTAATTAAAGAGAAAATATACTATTCCAATTTGGGTCAAGACATTAGACTTACCTCTTTAGTGTTAGAATCTCACCTATATCCAAAATATCTTGTAAAGTGGGCACTCCTCTTACTATTTATATTTTTAATTGTGGCTAAATCCAGATTAACTTTTGCAAGAATACATATTCAACTGCCTAATGATTCTTCATTGACAAGCCATCATTAACTTTAATGGAGTTGAGCTTACTAAACTCAAATATGATTGAAAGCCAATCTCTTATGCTGGTTGTAGCTCTTCTCCCATGATTCTTTAATTTTCTTTGCCAATGCCCTTGAGTTGATCCAAATGAGGCTAGCTAGGTCATTAGAAGCAAAATTCTAGGAGGTCTCCAAGAACCCAACTGCCACTCCACATTCCCTTCTTCCCAAGCTCCAAACACACCCAAATACATTCCTATTCATCCTTCAACTGACCATGGACCTCCATACCTTATAAGGAACATCATTTATTTATTAATCCTCATCCCCCTCCCTCTCCCCCTCTTCCTACTTCAGCACATAACATACCAAACCTAAATTTTGTTGAAAATATTATTTTAGCCAATGTCTCCTCTAGTTCGCCAAACAATTCCTTTGTCTTGATGAATTCTTCTTCCCCAACCCAGGATGAACCTCTATTTTCTTAATAACTCATTCTTCATTTAGTCTCACAAACTTTTTCTTGAAGGAGATTTTAATAATTTTAATGTTGGCTATATATGGGTCAAATAGAATCTAAAATTAGATTTACACCTTTAGTGTGGTGAAGCATGTCACTCATAGCATATTATCTTATAATTATTCTTCTAAAATTTTCAACTATCATATATATAAGCAAAATAATGAGTTAAGTCCTCATATACTACTAATATTACTTGGAATATATTTTTTGGCCTACTCACAGTGTATATGCAGGTTAAGCTTACATCACAGGAGATACACATTCCAAAGAGTGTAATAACAACCGATGGTTTAATTAGAATTGAAGGATATAAATAATTGATGGCCCTTATCTATTAATGTTTAATATTCTTACTTAATGAATGTAAATACACTAATTATCTATTATTATTATTCACACGCACAAATTTCATGCATGTCATACGAATGGTGGTCTATATTTGATGCTTATTTTTTGAATTAATGGTTGTCTAACCACTGATGAGTTATGTCTAATTGTAACTCCTTTATCTCCTAACATTTACCAATACCATGCATACTATAACAAGAACATTCTTCTACAACAACAATTAACAATAAGAATATAAAACTAAAGTTGTCTCTAATAAAGGAATGTATACCTTTTCAACATCATCGAAGACAATCACCTCATTGTAGAGACCTAAATGAACATCTGAGATTTCTATCATCTTACAGTGCAAAGAAAGGAAGCTTCTTCTTCTCTACATATCGCATAGGAGAAATATCCTTCTCATCCTCCTACAAAGCAATCATATATGCATTAGTTGACTTCAAGTAAAAGAAAAATATATCTCACTGTGTCAAAGTCTTTTTGCTAGAAATCTTCTAAGGAAACACAAAAAATGAAAAAAAATCCCCAAGAAATCACTCAAGTGGTCTGAAAACTAGAAGTAGTTCCCCATTGAAGCAGATGCTTTTGTGCATGACTTCATATTTAATATGTCTAAGCTTGAAAGGTCTAGTGTTTTCTTTTCTTCTTGAAAAGATCTAGGCTTTCAAAATATATAAAAAAAAAATAAAAAGAAAAGATAGATAATAATAATAATAATAATATTTTGATGATAGATACAAGTAATATAAATCAATTTAATGTTACATGTACTATATAAAATTTTACTTTTAATATAAATAACTTCATCATAACTGAATTCAATAAAAGTACCAATCATAATTTTCAAGAAATTATAAACTAATATTTTTTCAATAAATAATTTCATTTATATATACCACAAAAGTGTTAGGAGATCATCAATAAGTATATGGACTCCAACCCTCCATGATTGTGCGAGGAACTTCCAATGGGTCCTCCATTACTTTTGAAGATAGAGCCTTCTTCATGGTCTTATATAGACACCCTATTCTCTTTTGTTATAATCTTCATCGTTGGTTGAGCTCCACACAACCTTAGCGACACATAACAATATAATTAAAAAATCAGAGTAATTTTTTCTTTTATGGAATTAAAAATTACATTAAAAAATCATGAAATCTGAGTGATTCTTTTTATTATTATTATTTGAAGATCAAATGATACTATGTTATTTCCTATAATTAGGGTTTTAGTAATCCCAAGAATTAACGAAAGCAAGGGGGCAAAAGGAATACCATATTGGTCCCTACAGAGCCTTGCTCCCCCTCAAACAAGAAGGAGCATCTCTCTCGTCCTCGCTTACCAGGTAGGCAATCACCGGCGTCAAGTGATAGGAGAAAATGCATCAGAGCACCACATTGCACCATTCCTCGGCCAATCGCCGCCTCCTCTTTGTCAGCTGGAAAATACAATCAAGAATCTTTGCATTTCATACATGATTTCAGGGTCACCATCGGACCTTCATTCCAATGAGTCGGATCATTTGCTTCACCTGAGAGAGGAGGAAGAAGAGCGTAAGTGAGGGAAGAGGCGGACAAAGGTGGCGAGAGGAACTCATCGAGCCGTAAAGGGGTTCTTCTGCAGTGGGAACAGGAGATGGAGGGTCGGATGGAAATCGGTGGAGATAGTTAGGGTTTCCATTGGAACCTTTTCCACTTCTGAGCGAGAGTATTTCTTGCTGTAGAGGACTGGGATGAGTAGAGTTCTTACGAATGCTGAGCATTAAATGGGCAGTCTGGGAGCGAGACCCGCTCATCCAACGAACTATACACCTGTCAATTTTAAATAAAATTATTTCTAATACAATTTATATTAAATTTAAAGTTTAGAATTACTAAGAAGTATATTCAAATTAATATATATATATATAATTATTAATCTTAGAATAAATCTAATAATTTTCAGATTCATCGGGATATAATATCAAGATATTCTAATTTTTTTTTAAAGTTAATGAGAAAAGATAAAGATTAGATAATTGTTAATGCTAACATATTTGACACACTTCTTCCCAAATTTGTAAATGTACTAATTTTTAAAATATTTTACTTAATTATTGTTAATTTAATTTACAAAATTGTATTTTTATATCGACTGAAGTGCCAAAAAAATTTCAAATAATTTTTAAAAATAAATTACTTGATTTTTTAAAATTTTAATTTAATTATAATTTTTTATCATCTTATAATTTATTTTTATATCAATAAATTTAAACAAAAAAAACTGAAACCCTTAATGCTAATTTCAAACTCAATTGAACAAGGATGATAACATTTTGAAATTATCAATTATTTCCTCTACTATAAAAGATTCTTAACACTGCCACGGATTATTAAAGTTATTATATTTATTTTGAGGGGAGTATTTTATAATATTTAATTATTACTTATGCATCATATTAATAATATTAATAATTTAATAATTTTAAGATCCAACCTAATTGAATTTGTTGTTAAGGGATGCTGGCCTAACTTTTTTCACTAGAAAAATTTAATTCAAGATGCTATCCATATTTTAGTCAAGACTAAAAAAGTAATTACGTTTATTTTGAAATGAGTATAATTTATGAATAATTAATTAAGTTTATATTATATGCATCTCAAATTAAATTTAAGTAAATAAGTAAAAGATTATATATATATATATATATATATAGTGTGTGTGTGTGTATACAAGACGCGTATGCCTTATAACATTATTAATATTTTCTTAAAAAATTCAATATTTTTATCATCAACTAACAAACATGCTTGTAATGAAAACCTATTTTTACAAACATTTGTAAAATGCTAGTAGAAGTTTCATCAGCAAAAAAATACAAATATGGGGATGTGGTTTGATGCTCAAAGCCCACCTTATGACCTTTTATTTATAGGTTTAGGTTAAGGTGCATTGCTATATTTGATAAGCTATACAAAGTAAACTTAAATGGGATGCTACTTTAATAGGCACTTATTAGATGAATAAGCTTAACTAGTTTGTGATTTTAATTATACATAAATAATAATTTTTTATGAACAAATTCAACTTCATTTTAAGTTGATGAGTAGTTTCAGCTTGGACAACTTCCTTTTGTAAATTTGGTGGGGACTATATCAAATAATCTATGCATTGAATGCAAGTAGTTGCATCTACTTCAAATTATCTTAGGATTGGTAATGCTATTTAGTGTAATGCCATTAATTTTTCAAAATAGAAGCTATAAGTTTAAATTTTGAAAAAAAAATGATAAGAAAATATTTATTTTAATTTTATATTCCTTGCACTTGAATTAATATAATTTTTGATTTTGCATCAATGGATATTTATTTTAATTAGTATCCCTCTTATAGTATGTTCACATTCCTTATTGAAAGTGGCAAATTAGATGTGCAATTTAAAGATTAAAGTGACATCAAATTAACTATTTTTTTAAGTGACATTAAAACTTCACTTATAACAAGTATGGATTAAGTTAAAGAGATACAAAAGGAGAGAGAAATCTGAGAGAAGCTCTAATTTTATCAAATTTTAAATGAAAGATATAACTTGATACTTAAAGACCATCAATCCCTCTATTTATATGTTAAGATCAATATGCAATGCTACATGAAAACATTACAATGATCAAACATTGCATAGATTAATGATATAAGTAAAATTACATAACAAAGTTTAAGCATTGTAGGAAATTAAATAAGCCAAATTAGCTTATGGTTTTCTAATTAAAAATAAGAATATATAATGCATTCTAAAAACAACTTCAATTGAAACACATGTAAATTTCAAGTGATCTCAATGAGTAAAAGTTTTATTGGATATTGAAGAAATATGTCAAATATCTTAGATAACATGAACTCGTAATGAGATGATCTTCTTCTTTGTTGATTTGATCTTGATAGTGAATTGATCCTCTTTAACTAGTCAATTTGTATTATAGGAACCGAAATTAACAATATTGATCTAACTCGGTTTAGATGATGTTGGTGTATATTAGTTCTTTTTTTTTCTCTTAAAATCATAAATGAATAATATAATAAAATATTATTTAAATGAATTGATATATCAATTTAGATTGATTCTATGGATTTGACAGAATTCTATATGGCAACTTTTCTATAATGCTTTTTTCTAAAGATCTTAGTCTAGTTTTTCTCAAATTTGAAGACTAAGAAAACCAAGAAGTATTAATTCTAGCAAAGAAGATTTTGTAATGTTTAGAGAGCTATAATATGAAAGCATAAGGTCAAAGATTAATCTTCAATCACATGTATTTAAAAAAATTAAGTAGAACAAATTGAGAATGTTGATGAGGAAAAGAAAATTAAAGTTTCCATTGAGATTTCCACTATAATTGATATTTTTCAACCCCTCCTAGAAATAACAAAGAAGACCTTGTCTAGAACATCTTGGATTAAATCAATAAATATACTAATAAGTCTAACTATAATTGTTAAATGAGTTGCCAACTTTAAAATGGGCTAGTTGTCAATCATTTAAGGTCATCAATCGAGATAATCGCATGTTGATGCCTCCAATAGTTCAAAGAAAGAAAAGAAGTTGTTCATAAGAATCAAGTTGAGATTCAAGTATTTGTTGAAGTGTTGAGAAGTGATTTAGTGTTAATTCAATTACTCAACTCATTAGCTTGAAAATTTACTAAAGATTTTTGAATAAATAAAGGCAATGGTTTGTAACCTTCAACTTAATCTTATGAAGAAAATAAATATAAGAGAGTCTTTGAGCTTCAAATTAAAAAAAAAATGATAAAATTTGCTTGAGGGACTTATCACCATGGATTAATCTCTATTCTTAATTCTATGATTAAAGCATTGTTAGAAGAAATTATAAGTCATCACTTATCATTCAATTCAAGAACTTGTCAATTCTTCAAGTCCTTCACATGTAAGAAAGTTATCCTTAAGTGTGTTTCTTTTATGTAAAATAATAATTTTATAGAATTATATAAATTTTATTTAATCTTTTATTTAAACTTTTGAGATCAAAGAAACTCTTTATAAATATCATATGATCTTGATTAGTCATTTAATTTTGAATGCCCCCTATTGTCATTTACTATTTAACTCATAAAATGCCATTTGATTTTCTTGATGTCACTTCAATTCTTCTTGTAATTGATTTAATAATATTGGCATATTAATTAATCATAATTTTGATTTTAAATTTGATATTACGGCTTTTATAGTGTCACCTTTAAGCTATTTGTTCATAAAATGTGACCCATTTTAGACATATATCCTCCAAAAAAAGTAATAGATTAAACATTTATTTAGTTCAAATCTAACCCAAAAAATTGATCACATCTACTAAATCTATTTTTTTAGAAATTTTATAAAATAACATATTATATATGTTATACACACCTTATATGCTATACACACCTCTTGCTCTTTAAACCTCCATGTCATCACCCTATCAAATGAGTGATCTTATACCACTGGATGGTGGATCTAGGGTCAGGGGACGCTTCTATGGCTGTTTCCCTCCATTTTTAGGTCCTGTTTAGTTTAAGTGCTTAATCAGCTTTATCAGAGATCCAGCCTTCCCATCGTTTGATTTAAGTGTTTATCGCCATCTTTTAGTTTATCGATTATTTTCTATTTCTGGCTTACCCTCTCTTTAGGCATTTCTTTGCTTCTTTTCTTTAGACATGACCACTCTCATCCAACTTATCTAAATCTCACCCCATACCTTTTTTGATGCTCTGCCTAGTTTTCATTTATTTTTGCTTAGGAGGGCCTCATCTCTTAGTGGTTTCAGTGAGATTGAGCTCAGAGGGAGGCTGGGTGGCCCAATGGTAGGGGAGAGATGGTGTACCACATGGACTTGACGCGATATGGATGGAGGCTATGGTGGACGTGGGATCAAATCAGGAATCAGTTTAAAGAGGATCCTGAGAGGATATGGAGGGGTTCTGTTCATGTGAAGGACCTTTTTGAAGGAATGCCAAGATGTCTCCGGCCCTTCCGATCGCCTATATGTCTCGTGATGGCACATGGAGGAGAAATTACGAGTCAGGTTTTACGCGGACTCCCATGGCCAGCTGTCATTTTTTTCCCATTTTAGCGTAGGAGCGTAGGACGGGCCTAAAGGGATGGCTTCACAGTTTACACTTGGAAGTAAGTCGTTGGAATGCTAGGAGGAATTTAAAAGAAATATATAGTTTAGGGTTAGGGTTAGTTTTTTGCAAAATGAGCTAAGAGAAATAAAAATCTCATTTTTACAAAGAACCATGAAGATGGAGAACAGGAAATAGCCAATTTAGAGGATGTATTAAATTTCATCTTAATGTTTCTGTAATTTTTCTATTGTTATATTTTTAAGAGAATATGTTCATTACATTCAACTAGAAGTAATTTGTATTCTTTTTTGTTGAATTTTTATTTTTTAGTGTTATTTGCATTCTCAGTCTTTAGAGTCAGCATTTAGGACTTTTTTGTTTATTTTCTGTTTTGAGATTATTTTTAGGGCATTCCAATGGAAGCAATTTGATTTTGGATGATTAGTGTTTTTTTATCTATTTTATTAGGATCATTTAGTTCTTTAGTTTATTTTGTCTACTTTTGATTATGTTCATTACATTCTAATGGAAACAATTTGATGGTTGTTTATGATTTATGGGTAGTTTTTATTATTTTTTTAGTTTAGAGCATTTTACTTTTAGTTTATTTTTACTTATTTTGATTATGTTTCATTTTAAATGGAAGCATTTATTTATTTATGGTTTATATTTTTATATTTTATATCTTTTTACATCATTTAGGGACTTCATTTTTTTTTATTTTGTTTTTTTAGATTATGTTCATTACTTTTTAATAAGAAATTTAGGTAATGGTTTTTTATTTTATTTACTCTTTTTAGGGTAGATCATTTGGTTTTTCAATTTATTTGAATTCTTTGAGATTATATTTTAGGGCATTTAGGAAGTTTTGGTTGTTGGATAGTTTAGGTTTTTTTTGTACCTTTTGAGGTTTAGGTGACTCCATTTATTTTATTAAACATTTAAACCTAAATCATTAAACCATAAACTAAACTAAACTAAACCTAAACCCTAAACCTAAACCTATTAAACCCAAATAAATTCTAAAAAACCTAAACAAATCAAAATAAAAAATAAGATTAAGCTTGAATCTAAATGAATAATGAACTTGAAACCAAGAACAAGAGAGAATATTATAATGAATCAACAGAAAATCAACTATGAACTGAACAAGGTTAAATGAACTAAAATTATACTGGAATTGAACTTGAATGAATCAAGAACTCTCAATCAACTGAATCAAACTAAATGTGAAGAATCTTGAACTAAATCAACTGAGGTACCAAATGAATCAAGAAGCCTAAAACTAAATTGAATCAACCAACATGAACCTGCCAACAATTGAACAACAACTCAACTTGTCAACCTAAACCCAAAAAACTAAACTAAAATCATATTCAACTAATATAGAGGAAAATGCAAAGCATTGATAAGGTGTCCCATTCAAGAGAAGTATCATCAATATAGTCATCCTGACATGAGAATACATAAACATAAGAGAATGAGCCATCCGTAACCTCATGAAAAGGCATATCCAAGAAAGCAAACCAAGATATAATCCCTCCACAAGAAAAATCAGAGGAGACAACTTGAAATCCTATATCAATAAACCCTAAACAAAAACCCTAAACCTTAAACCCTAAACCCAAACCTAAACCTAAACCATAAAACTAAACCTAAACTCTAAACTTAAACCTAAATCTAAACCCAAAACCTAAACCTAAACCTAAACCTAAACTCCTATAATTTATACTTATACTTAAACCTAAACTAAACTATAAATCTAAAACTTGGGTTTATATTTAGTTTGAGTTTTGTTACTCAATCAGCTCAATCTCTCCTAAACTTAAACTGAACTAACTTGAATTGAATTAAACTGGACCAACTAACTAATCAACTAAATAATCAATGAACTCAACAATATATGAACTCAATCAACACTGAACTCAAATGAACTCAATCAACTCGAAACTAAACTGAATCTGAATTTGAACTGAATCAATTGAACTGAATTTGAATGAATCACAAAACTAAATCTAAATTTTAATCAATCAATGAATTGAATTTTAATTGAATCAAGAATTGAATTGAATTAACTTGAATTTAAATTTTAAATTTGAAACAATTTAAATTTAAATCAACTGAATCAATCAATTTAAAATAAATTTAAAAATTGAATCAATTTATGAATTGAATCAATTTTAAATTTAAAATTAACTGAATCTCAAGAATTGAATTTAAATCAATTGAATTAATTTAACTCCTGAATCAATCAATTTAAATTGAATTGAATTTGAATCTAAATTTGAATTTGAATTGAACTTGAACAATCTTGAACCAACTGAATGAATCAATTTGAATTCAAACTGAATTCTAATTGAACAACCTAAACTATTGAATCTCGAACTGAACTAAACTTGATCTAAAATTGAACTCAATTGAATCAACTCAATCAACTTTGAATCTGAATTTGAAATTCTGAATTTAACTGAACTAAATTAAATCAAGAACAAACTTGAACTAAACGAACGAATCAATTATAATCAACTAAATTTAAATCAAATCTGAATCCAATATGAATCAACAATCAGAATGAATCAATTGAATCAATTAAATTGAATTCAAATTGAACTGAATCATCTCTGAATGAACTTGAACTTGAATCAAATCAACTGAATTTGAACTTAAACCAATCAATCTAATGGGAATTGAATTTGAACTGAATCAACTGACTAACTCAATGAATCTCTGAGCTAAAGTTAATTGAATTAAATTTTAAGGAATTTGAATGAATCTGAATAATTGAATCAATTGAATCTTGAATCAATCTTGAAGAATTTGAACTGAACAATTGAATTGAATCAATTGAATTGATGAATTGAATTTAAATATGAATTTGAATCTGAATTGAATTGAATTGAATTAAATCAATCAACTGACTCAAGAATCATGAATATGAATCAAATTGAGTTTAAATTTGAATTGAATCAATTGAACTGATTAAATTTGAACTCAATTTGAATCTGAATTGAAGAATTCTAAATTTGAATTTGAATCAACAAATTTAACTGAATTAATCGAATTCCCTGAATCAAAATCAGTGGAATTTAAATCAATCTCAATCAATCAATTAAATTGAACTTGAATCTAAATCAATCAAACAATTAAATCAATCAATTGAACAATCTGAATAAATTTGAACAATTTAAATTGAACTAAATCAAATTGATGAATCAATCAAATCAACTGAATCAATCAATCAACTTGAATCAACTTGAACTGAATTTAAACTGATGAACTGAACTTAAATTTGAATCAATCAACTTTGAATCAACTAACTGAATTAAATTGAATCAATATGAATCAACTTAAATTGAATTGAATCAACTCAACCTAAATTGAACCCTGGAATCTAAAATCAATCAACTCAATCTAAATTGAACTGAACTTAAATCAATCAACTAAATCAATCAATTTGAACAACTAAATCAACAATCAATTTTAAACTCAATATGAATTAAATGAAGAAATTTGAAATTGAAATCAATTGAATCAATATGAATCAACCTGAATCATTTTAAATCAATCAATTGAATCAATCGGAATCTATGAATCAATCAATTGAACCTAAATGAATCAATTAAATCAATCAATTGAATTAATTTCAACTCAATCAATCTAACTCAAGAATCAACTGAATCCTCAACTGAAAACTAAATCAATAATCAATAGAATCAAATTTGAATGAATCTCAATCGAATCAACTGAATCGAATCAATCAATCGAATTAATCAATCTCAGAATCAATCGAATCAATATGAATTTTAAATTGAATCGAATCAACTTGAATTTAAATCAATAAATTGAATTTGAATCAACTAAATCAATCAAATAAATCAAATTTAGAATTTAATTGAATTTAACTGAATCAATTAAATTTGAATTGAATTGAATCAATTTGAATTGAATTGAACTGAATCAATCTAAATTAAATCAACTCAATTAACTGAATTTAAATCGAATTTGAATTAAACTATGAATTTAACTCAAATCAATCTTGAATTTAATCAACTCAATCAACTTGAATTAAATCAATTAATCTCAATTGAATTTGAACTTGAATCAATCAACTAACTAAATCAACTTGAATCTGAATCAATTGAATCTAAATTTGAATCTTGGAACTGAATCAATCTTGAACTTGAATCAAATTGAATCAATTGAACTGAATCAATTGATTCAACTCAACTCTAAATCAACTGAAGCTCGAATTTAAATTGAATTTAAATTTAAATGAATCAATGAATCAATTGAATTGAACTTGAATCGAATTGAATCAACTGAATTGAACTTGAATCAATCAATCAATGAAAGTTGAATCAATCAATCAATCAATGAATGAATATAAATCAATCAACTTGAATAATGAATCAATTGAACTAAACTTAAATTGAACTAACAACTGAATTAACATGAACTAAATCAGCCTAAATTTGAATCAATCAATTGAATCTCAAATGAATGAATCAATGAATCAATCAATCAAATGAATCTTAATCAACTGAATTAAAACTGAATCAATTTGAACTGAATTGAATCTATCAATTGAATTAAATCAATAACTAAATCAATTAAATTGAATCAATATGAATCTCAATTTGAATCAATTGGAATCTAACTAAATTGAACTGAATTCTTTGAATTTGAATCAGATCAATCTTGAATATGAATATGAATCAATCTTGAATTGAATGAATCAATTTGAACTCAATCTGAATTTAACTGAATCAATAAATGAATCAATTAAACTGAATCAATCAACTGAATCAATTAAACTTGAACAATCTAAATCAATTAAACTGTTAATGAATCAATGAATCAATCAATCTCAATTGAATTGAATCAATTGAATCGACTGAATTGAATCTTAAATTTGAATCAAATTGAATCGAATTGAATTGAATCAATCAAATCAATATGAATCAATTAAATAAATCAATTTGAATCAATCAATGAATCAATCAATGAATCAATCTAAATGAATGAATTAATTCAATGAATTGAATTTAAATATGAATCAATTGAATCTTAAATCAATAAATCAATCAATTTGAATTAAATCAATATGAATCAATTGAATCAACTAAATCAATGAACTTAACAATTTGAATCTTAATTCAACTGAATCAATCAATTGAATCAATCGAATTAAATTTGAATTGAATTGAATGAATCAATTTGAATCAATGAATCAATCAATGAATCAATTTGAACTGAATCAATGAATCAATTAAATCAATTTGAATCAACTATGAATCGAATCTAAATTGAATCAATTAATAATTAATGAATTGAATCAATCTGAATCAATCAATCTTGAATCAATTGAATTCAATCTTGAAACTAAATATGAATCAAACTGAATTGAATCAATTAAATTCAATTTGAATCAAATCAACTGAATCTCAATTAAACCTAATCAAATTTCAAAGAATTAATTGAATCAATCAACTGAATCAATTGAATTTAAATTTGAAATTGAATTGAATCACTAAACTGAATTAACTTGAATTCTAAATCTGAACAATTTGAAAGCTCAACTGAAGCTGAATTTGAATCAATTTGACTCTGAATCAATCTGAATTGAATTTAAATCAATCTGAATTTGAACTGAATCTAATCTGAATTTGAATCAATTGAATCAACTCAAATTGAATCTGAATCAATCTTGAATTGAATCGAATTTAAATGAATCTCAATGAATCAACAACTGAACTCTGAATTAAATCAAATCAAAACTGAATCGAATTGAATCTCAACTTGAATCAACTTTGAATCGAATTTCTTGAACTGAATTTGAATTGAATTTGAATCAATCTAAATCTCTGAATCTATTGAATAATTGAACTGAATCAATCAATCTAAGCTTAAACATGAATCAAATTGAATGAACTTGAACCTGAACTGAACTGAACCTAAACTTGAACTTGAACCTGAACCCCGAACTTAAATAACATCAATCGAACTCAACCCGAACTCAACTCAACTGAATCAACCTAAACTCAACTTGAACTCAACTGAATCAACTCAATCAACTGAACTCAACTCAACTTGAACTCAACTAAATTGAACTTGAATCGAATCAACTCACCTCCTCCTTGTGGCGCTGGCAATTTTCCTTTGGAGTGATTTCTTCTCACGGTTTTCACCACCTTGATCAATCTTAGAGCTTAGTTTAGCTCTAGTCGCGCACGTGATGTTGTGTAGCTCTTGAAGATGGTGGATGTTCCATTGGCCGCGCAACCTGCTCTATCTTTTCCGGATGCATCGGCTAGGGCATTAGATCGCATGGGTATTCTAGAATCTAATGTCCCTCTTGTGTCTGTATTAAATCCTTTAAGGATGCTCTCTCGTAAGAGCCTTTCCTCTTCGATTTGATGAATCTGATTCCTTCGTGGCACCCTCATCATGTGTCCGGATCTTGATGTCGAGAAGCTCAGCCATACAAATTTACTTTGGTTAGTAAATTTTCATTACACCATCCAATTTGGACAATACTCTTCTTTTCACAATCTTAAACTCTGTGATTTCTCTATTGGTTTGATCGATCCTAGCATATTTTGATTCAACTTACTTAACGATTTGGATTACTCAAGAGTTTTCTCTCACAATCTTATTTTGTATTCAATTTCCAAATGCATATTTTAAAGTGGTCTCCCCTTTTGACATAAAGAGAAGAGATTATGGTTGGATTTTCTGAATATGAGGATTCACTATATTACTCATCAGGTTTTACTTATTGTTGGGGCTCTTTTCGGTCGGCCGCTTCAAATTGATCAGGCCACTGTTGTAAGATCCCGTCCTTCTATTGCTCGTATACTGGTTGAACTTGATATTTCTAAAAAATATCTTAAGGAAGTTTGGATTGGCTCAGAAAATTTTGGTTATTTCCAAAAAGTTGAATTTGAAAACTTTCCGCTTTTGTTCACGTAAAATTCACGGCATGATAACTCGAAAGTGCTTTGTGCTTCACCCACATCTAAAAAAAGAAAATTTTGAATGATCCTAATTCTACTACCTAATGGTAAAGTCAATAAACCTATTGATGTGCCTAAAGCCAACTCAAATGGTAATATTATTTCAGCCTCCTTGGAATCCACTGATGTTCTCAATAATGCTACTCCCACCACTTAATCTAATATGGTCAAAGATATTACTAATGTTGAATCTGATGGTTTGTCAATCAATCCTTCTTTACATGAAACTTGCCTTTTCAAGATAATTCAAATTTAAAAGAGGCTGAAAAATGTTGATTCCCTCACTAATGAATCTATTCAAGTTTCTTTGCCTCTTATAATTGATGAGCATGAAAATTTTAATGATAATTTGAATGAAAATTTGAATAAGGCTAAAAATCGAACAAAACTAATCAACGGTATTTGTGCTCATAATGGTACTTCCTCTCCTTCTCCAAATCCCAAGATTGACATTCATTCTAATCCAACTTTTCAGCTTAATCCTGAAATTGAAGAAGGGGAAGTTGTGATTAGAAATGTTCTGACATATTCTGATCCTATTATTAATACCTCATAATGGTACTACTTTGGATAAAAATCAAATATTTCAAACTGTTTTCAAAAAGAATTCTTTCAAAGCAAAAAATGTTTCCACAGAACTCGACCAGATCTACTAGATCTGGTTCTGCCTCTCATAAATAATGGTCTTTTAGCATTAGAGAGGTTGTTCACTTTCTAAACCCTTTATTTTCTTATTTCTCTTTATTTTATTTAATATTTTCCTTATATTTAATTCTCTTATTAGAAATTCTCTCTTATGCTAGTTATAATTTATAGTTGCTTGCAAGTTTCTTTTACAGGTTCTTTGCGTTTTACTTTCTCTGATGGGATTGTGTAACTCTCAAAAGACTTCTCTCTTATATTGCACTTTATTATGTGCTAAAGCTTGATTTTCTAGTTGTGATAATTACAATTTCTAGTTGCTTGGTGTTTCTTTTACGATTCTTTGTAGGTTTTGCATTCTCGATGTGGATTCAACTCAAAAGGCTTCTAACTCTAGTAGTGGGCTTTATGCTCATCATGTTTCTGTGTTGTTCTTATTTATTTTTGATCTTTTTCTTCTTTTATTTAGTTTCCTTGCTTTTGTTGTATTACATAGGAGATTTTTCTCTATGTCAATGTAACTCTTGAGCAAGTTAAGAGAATTATCCCTTTAAGGACCTTGTACCTTTCTTTGTGACAATAAAATTCTCTCTCAGGGATTCCTTAAAAAAAACCCTAAACTCTAAACCCTAAAATCCTAAACCTAAACCCTAAACCTTATACCTTAAATCCTAAATTCTAAACCATAAACCCTAAACCCTAAACCCTAAAATCCTAAACCCTAAATCCTAAAATCCTAAACCATAAATCCTAAACTCTTGCCTCCTAGGCACTTTGTTTCTAATACGACCTCACCTAGCCTCATTTGTATCAACTGAGGGCATTGAGTTGGCAGAGAAAATTGAAGAATTATGGGAGAAGAGCTACAACTAGGAAAAGAGACTTTCTTTCAATCATATAGTTTGAGTAACGGTTTCACTCCATTAAAGTTAATAATGGCTTCATTGGGTAATGAAAATTTTAGGCATCTAATGCATCTTGCAAAAGTTAATTTGGATTTAGCCATAGTTAAAACTATCAACAAGAAGAGGAGTGCCCACTTTACAAGATATTTTGGATATAACCGTGGATTCTAACACCAAAGAGGTAAGTCCAATGTCTTGGCCTTGGGATAGAAGTATATTTTCTCTTTAATTGGTTTAAACCTAGACTATTTTTTGCAAACTAAATCACTTTCCAAATATGAACCATGGACCTCCTCTAAGTCATATTAAAATTTTCCCAATTTGTAAACTTAAGAAGAAGAAAACTATCATTCATCAAAAAAAATTAAAAATTACCTTTGAGCATCCATACATATTTAATGGTGAGTAGAAAGAAAGGATGCTTAGCAATCAGATAACCAACCATAGAGTTTCCATTCTTTAGCACCATCAAGTACTTCTTCCGATAAGAAAACTATAGCGTCACCTTGTGGTCGAATGTAGATTGGATTGAATTTCTTGGAAGCAGGTTTCTTGTACTGTTAAGAGATTTTTCAGTTAAAAGAGTGGAAGTGATAATGTGAGGCCATGGGTATGGATGAAGAAAAGAGGGAGACTAGTCAAAGCATATAAGGGGGGAAAAGCCATGTAGTATTCAATCCAAATATAAATATACTTTAAAATCATTAAAATATCAACATCAACATAATGTATAGTATTTCTTCAACATCATTATCATAATTAATTCATAAACACTCAACATTTCCAAAAA
Source organism: Cymbidium sinense (assembly GCA_021442155.1). Taxonomy (NCBI): domain Eukaryota; kingdom Viridiplantae; phylum Streptophyta; class Magnoliopsida; order Asparagales; family Orchidaceae; genus Cymbidium; species Cymbidium sinense. The sequence goes on along the minus strand of CM038217.1, from coordinate 82,686,742 downwards.
AATAAAAAATGCAAGAACAAAAATCATAATAATATTAATATAACTAGGCTTTCTTCCTATCCTCTGATGAGCCCTCATCTATATTTAGGAATCTATTTCCACATAGCTTGCACCAATAAGCATACTTGATGGAATCCCTACTGTGCTTGGATAGATAATGTGAAGCCATGGTTTTTGCAATTCTTTTGTGTGAAGGTTGCTTCTCATTCCTCGACGCAAGGCAAGGAAAGTCATATTGATTTATTAATTCTTGTTTTGGATCATCCATGCTTGCAAAGATGATGGAGAAAATGAATTAAACTTTCAAAGAGAAACTTTTTATACTGCATAAGATGGTGCACATTTTTTTAATGAAAGGAACGGCAATTCTTTAGCATTTTGAAAATCGAAAAATTAACATATGGCTCTTAATCCATTAGTTTCTCAAGCCATTTAATAACTAATAACTCATGCTCCTAAAAAACTTGTAATATGTTCAATGGAAAATTTCGGTAACCAAAGTATGACTTGACCTCCCTTTATGCCCCATGGCAATGATATTGTCTCTCCACATCGTATGCTTTCATTTCTCATTGCATTGCACATGACTTTCCCTAATAAAAGTCCCTTAATAAAATCAATGTGTTACCGACATACTTGAAAATTTGAGTATATAAGACCATAGGTGTTCTCTTTTAGAGTGGGAGTTAAAGATATATGATAGTTAAAATTTTAGAATAATGATTATAAGATAATATTCCATGAGTGGTATGCTCCACTAAAGATGTAAATCTAATTTTAGATTCCATTTGACCCATATTCTCTTAGCATCGAACATTGAAATTATTAAAATATCATTCATGAAAAAGCTTGTGAGATTAAATGAAGAATGAGTTGTTAAGGTTAAAGAGGTTTATCCTGGGGTTCCATTTGACAATGTGTACAACAAGGGAAAAATTCATGTGCAATGCAATGAGAAATGAAAGCATACACGATGTGGAGAGATGGGATCATTGCCACGGGACATAAAGGGGAGGTCATGTCATACTTTGGTTATGCTAAAATTTTCCATTGAACACATTACAAGTTTTTAGGAGCAGGAGTTTTCAATTACTAAAAGGCTTGAGAAACTAATGGATTAAGAGCCATATGCTAATTTTCTTGGTTTTTAAAATACTAAAGAATCGCCTGTCCCTTTCATAAAAAAATGTGCACCATCTTATGCATTAAAAAAAGTTCATCTTTGAAAGTTTAATTTGTTTTCTCCTTCATCTTTCTAAGCATGAATGCTCCAAAACAGAATTAATAAATCAATATGGTTTTCCTTCTCTTGCATGCTTAAGGAATGAGAAGCAACTTTCGCAAAAAAAGAACTACAACAACCATGGTTTCACATTATCTATCAAGCAGAGGGATTTCATCAAGTATGTTTATTAGTGCAAGGTATGTGGAAATGGATTCCTAAATAGATTTGAGCTGAAGGCTCATCAAATAGAGCATAGGAAGAAAGCCTAGTTATATTAAATTTATTACGATGTTTGTTCTTACATTTTTTATTTGGAAAGGTTGAGTGTTCCTGAATTAATTATGATGATGATGTTGAAGTATGTTTGACTATACATTATGTTGATGATATTTTAATAACTTTAAAGTATATTTATATTTGGCTTGAATACTACATGGCTTTTCTCCCTTGTTTACTTCGACCAGTCTCCCCTCTTCTTCTTCATCCATACCCATGGCCTCACATTATCACTTCCCTCTTTAACTAAAAAATCTCTTAACGCCCAAGAAACCCGCTTCTAAGAAATTCACCCAACTACATTCAACCACAATGTGACGCTATAGTTTTCTCAGTTTTCTCATCATAAGAAGTACTTGATGGTGCCAAAGAATGGGAACTCTTTGGTTGGTTATTTGATCACTAAGTGTCCTTTCTACAGTGCTCTACTTGACACCGTTAATCCTAGTATGGATGCTCAAAGGTAATTTTCAATTTTTTTTATAAATGATGGTTTCCTTCTTCTTAAGTTTACAAAAAAAAATTAATATGGCTTAGACAAGAGGTCCATGGTTCATATTTAGAAAGTCATTTAGTTTGCAAAAAATAGTCTCCTAGATCTAAACTAATTAAAGAGAAAATATACTTCTATTCCAATTTGGGTCAAGACATTAGACTTACCTCTTTAGTGTTAGAATCTCACGGCTATATCCAAAATATCTTGTAAAGTGGGCACTCCTCTTACTATTTATATTTTTAATTGTGGCTAAATCCAGATTAACTTTTGCAAGAATACATATTCAACTGCCTAATGATTCTTCATTACCTGATGAAGCCATCATTAACTTTAATGGAGTTGAACAGTTACTAAACTCAAATATGATTGAAAGCCAATCTCTTATGCTGGTTGTAGCTCTTCTCCCATGATTCTTTAATTTTCTTCGCCAACCCAATGCCCTTAGTTGATCCAAATGAGGCTAGCTGAGGTCGTATTAGAAGCAAAATTCCTAGAGGTCTCCAAGAACCCAACCTCGCCACTCCACATTCCCTTCTTCCCCAAGCTTGCCCAAATACATTACACCTACTATTCATCCTTCAAACGACCATTACCTCCATACCTTATAAGGAACATCATTTATTTATTAATCCTCATCCCCCTCCCTCTCCCCCTCTTCCTACTTCAGCACATAACATACCAAACCTAAATTTTGTTGAAAATATTATTTTAGCCAATGTCTCCTCTAGTTCGCCAAACAATTCCTTTGTCTTGATGAATTCTTCTAAGCCCCCAACCCTAGGATGAACCTCTATTTTCTTAATAACTCATTCTTCATTTAGTCTCACAAACTTTTCTTGAAGGAGATTTTAATAATTTTAATGTTGACGTGCTAATATAATCAAATAGAATCTAAAATTAGATTTACACCTTTAGTGGTGAAGCATGTCACTCATAGCATATTATCTTATAATTATTCTTCTAAAATTTTCAACTATCATATATATAAGCAAAATAATGAGTTAAGTCCCTATA
>CM038217.1:82613579-82683631 GCA_021442155.1 Cymbidium sinense | reverse complement strand
AACCTACAACGCAAACCTAAACCTACAAACACTAAAACCATAAGCCCAAACCTAAAACCCTAAACTAAACCACAAACCTTAAAATCTAAACACTAAACCTTAAACCACAAAACACAAACCTTAAAACTGAATCTTAAACACTAAACACATAAACTATAACTATAAACCCTAAACCCTGGCGGGATGGTGTTAATTATAGGCTCATTGACTTGATTAGCGAGATTTGACAAGTTGTCTCCTTTTTCTTGTGGAGGGATTATATGCTGGTTTGCTTTCTTTTCTTGGATATGTCTTTTCATGAGGTTCTCGCTAAGATGGCTCATTCTCTTATGTTTATGTATTCTCATGTCAGGATGACTATATTGATGATACTTCTCTTGAATGGGACACCTTATCAATCAGCGCTTTGCATTTTCCTCTCTATATTAGTTCAGGTTGAGTTGGTGATTTAGAGTTCAAGCTTCAGTTGAGTTTAGGTTGATTCAATTGATTCAATTGATTCAGATTCAGTTGAGTTCATGTTAAGGTTCAATTCAATTGAGTTTAAACTTAGGTGATTGAGTTTAGACATATCTCGATTCGATTGAGTTCAAAGTTCACATTTAGGAGTTGATTCAGTTGAGTTGATTGATTCAAGGTTCAAGTTCGAGTTGATTATAGTTCAGTTGAGTTCAAGTTTGATTGATTGATTGAGTTCATGGTTTGATTCAGTTCTGATTGAGTTTATAAGTTCTAGATTGATTCAAATTCATTGATTCAAATTCAAGTTGATTCAAGTTTTGAGTTTAGGTTTAGGGTTTAGGGTTTAGTGTTTAGGTTTAGGTTTAGATTTAGGTTTAGGTTTAGGGTTTAGGGTTTAGGGTTTAGGTTTAGGGTTTAGTTTAGTTTAGGGTTTAGGGTATAGGGTTTTTAGGGTTTTTTGGGTTTAGGGTTTAGGGTTTAGGGTTTAGGGTTTAGGGTTTAAACTGGAAAAAGTCAGCCCTAAATGATCTATACCCTCAAGAGAGGTACAAGAGTGCAGATGCAAAATAACACTATCCAAACGACCTCAGTTGCTTCCATTGGAATGCCTAAATATAATCTCAAGAAGAATACAAGATAAATTGAAAAAGTAGGCCTAAATGATCCACCCTCAAAGAGTGCAGAGAATCTGATGCCAAAATAACCCCAAAACCATTGCGACCTCCAAATTTCTTCTATTGGAAAGTAATGAACATAATCTAAAGACAAAATAAAGCTGGAAAATGAAGTCCTAAATGATCTACCCTCCAAAGGTGCAGGAGAGTACATATAAAATATCCACGAACCATCCAAAGCGACCTCCAAATGCTTCCATTGGAATGCCTAAACATAATCAAAACAAGTAGGAAAAATAAAACTAAAAAGAAGTCCTAAATGCTCACCCTCGAGGTACAGAGTGAATACTACCCATAAATCATCCAAACAACCATCAAATTGTTTCCATTAGAATGTAATGAACATAATCAAAAGAAGTAGACAAAATAAACTAGAAAAAGAAGGCCTTAAATGATCTGTACCCTCCAAAGAGGTATAGAGAGTACAGATGCAAAAAAAACACCCAGAAATCATCCAAGCAGCCATCAAATTGCTTCCATTGGAATGCCCAAAATAATCTCAAGAAAGCGCAAAATAAAGCGAAAAAAAGTCCTTAAATGCTGTACTCTCCAAAAGTCTGAGAATACAGTGCAAAATAACACTAAAAAATAAAAATTCAACAAAAAAGAATACAAATTACTTCTAGTGGAATGTAATGAACATATTCTCTTCAGACAGACCAGGAATATCACTAACAAACCGTAGAAAAATTACACGAGAAACATTACCGATGAATTTCTATTTAATACATCCTCAGCTAAATTGGTCGCTATTTCCTCAACGTTCTCCATCTTCATGGTTCTTTTGTAAAAAGGAAATGAGATTTTCTATTTCTCTTCTGAGCTCATTTTGCCTGAAAAAATTAACCCTAAACCTAAATCATCTATATATTTCTTTTAAATTCCTCGCGCATTCCAAGCGATGCTTACGGTGGTCGGACGGGGAAGTGTAAGCGTCGTGAATCGCCATCCCTTTATCGCGTCCGTTCGATTCTTGCTCCATTAGCTAAAATGGGAAAAAAATCTTGGACAGCGTCGACCGGATTGGAGTCCGCGTAAAGCTACGTCACGGACGTAATATTTTCTCCTCCATGTGCCATCAGACATATAGTGCTATCGGAAGGGCCACGGCGCTAGCCCATCGTTGGCATTCCTTCAAATTCCAAGGTCCTTCACGAAGTGATGAACATAGAACCCCGCCTCCATATCCCTCTCAAGGATCCTCTTTCCGTACAATTCCAATGATTTCAATCCCGCCGTCCCTATCGAGATAGCCTCCATCCATATCCTGACGTCAAGTCCAGCTTGTGAGCATACACCATCTCCTCCACGAGCCCCACCATCGTTGACGCGATAGCAATCGATTCAGTTTCTCCCTCTGCCCCAGGCCCTCACATGTATCTCACGGACCCCATACACTAGAGAGGGGTTAACCGTGACGACGCCTCCTCACCTCCGGCAAAATGGAAAGAGTGCAACTTCTGAGCACCTCTCGGCCGGAAGCAGAGCATCAACGAGCGAGGGAGGAGGGCGCCTTGAATTTCAGTAAGGGTTGGATCGAGGTGGTCATGTCTATGAAATGAGCCGGAAGGACAAGCACGCCAGAGATCGAGGCGCGGACATCGGAGGATCGTGATGTCGAAGATGGCGTTCGAGATCGGCGATGGCGAGTGAATCGGCGAGCACCATCAACGAGGGGTTGGGCCTTGGCGGGTTGATTGAAAGCAGTTAAGGAATAACCGGTGGCGAGAAGGTGGGAGGCCATAGAGCGTCCCATGACACCGGTGCCGATCCACCCGATCCGAGTGGTGGAGGGGGAGATCGCCTCATTTGATGAGGTGATCGATGACATGGAGGCTGGAGAGGAGAGCAAGAGGTGTGTATAGCATATAAGGTGTGTATAACATATAAGAATTATATGTTATTTTTATAAAATTTCTAAAAAAAATAGATTTAGTAGATGTGATCAATTTTTTGGGTTAGATTTGAACTAAATAAATGTTTAATCTATTACTTTTTTGGAGGAGATATATGTCTAAAATGGGTCACTCTGATTTTGTTATGAACAAATAGCTTAAAGGTGAGTCGAAGCACTATAAAAGCAACGTAATATCAAATTTAAAATCAAAATTATGATTAATTAATATGCCAATATTATTAAATCAATTACAAGAAGAATTGAAGTGACATCAAGAAAATCAAATGGCATTTTATGAGTTAAATAGTAAATGACAATAGAGGGCATTCAGAAAAATTAAATGACTAATCAAGATCTATATGATATTTATAAAGAGTTTCTTTATTATCTCAAAAAGTTTAAATAAAAAGATATTAAAAATAAAATTTATATAATTCTATAAAATTATTATTTTACATAAAAGAAACACACTTAAGGATAACTTTCTTACATGTGAAGGACTTGAAGAATTGCCAAGTTCTTGAATTGAATGATAAGTGATGACTTATAATTTCTTCTAACAATGCTTTAATCATAGAATTAAGAATAGAGATTAATCCATGGTGATAAGTCCCTCAAGCAAATTTTATCATTTTTTTTTAATTTGAAGCTCAAAGACTCTCTTAGCAATATTTATTTTCTCTATCATAAGATTAAGTTGAAGGTTACAAACCATTGCCTTTATTTATTCAAAATCTTTAGTAAATTTAATTTCAAGCTAATGAGTTATACAGTAATTGAATTAACACTAAATCACTTCATCCTCAACACTTCAACAAATACTTGAATCTCAATTCTTATGAACAACTTCTTTTCTTTCTTTGAACTATTGGAGGCATCAACATACGCATTATCTCTGATTGATGACCTTAAATGATTGACAACTAGCCCATTTTTAAAGTTGGCAACTCATTTGGCACAATTATAGTTAGACTTATTAGTATATTTATTGATTTAATCCAAGATGTTCTAGACAAGGTGTCTACTATTGTCTATTTCTAGGAGGGTTGTTGAAAAATATCAATTATAGTGGAAATCTCAATGGAAACTTTAATTTTCTTTTCCTCATCAACATTCTCAATTTGTTCTACTTAATTTTTTTAAATACATGTGATTGAAGATTAATCTTTGACCTTATGCTTTTCATGTTTATTATAGCTCTCTAGTAACATTACAAAATCTTCTTTGCTAGAATTAATACTTCTTGGTTTTCTTTGTCTTCAAATTTGAGAAAAACTAGACTAAGATCTTTAGAAAAAAGCATTATAGACCCAAAGTTGCCATATAGAGTCGTTTGTCAAATCCATAGAATCAATCTTAATTGATATACCAATTCATTTAAATAATATTTTTATTATATTATTCATTTATGATTTTAAGAGAAAAAAGAGAACTAATATACACCAACGTCATCTAAACCGAGTTAGATCAATATTGTTAATCACTCGGTTCAAGTATAATACAAATTGACTAGTTAAAGAGGATCAATTCACTATCAAGATCAAATCAACAAAGAAGAAGATCATCTCATTACGAGTTCATGTTATCTAAGATATTTGACATATTTCTTCAATATCCAATAAAACTTTTACTCATTGAGATCACTTGAAATTTACATAACAATGGCTTCAATTGAAGTTGTTTTTTAGAATGCATTATATATTCTTATTTTTAATTAGAAAACCATAAGCTAATTTGGCTTATTTAATTTCCTACAATGCTTGTTAAACTTTGTTATGTAATTTTACTTATATCATTAATCGATATGCAATGTTTGATCATTGTAATGTTTTCATGTAGCATTGCATATTGATCTTAACATATAAATAGAGAGGTCAGATTGTGGGTCTTTAAGTATCAAGTTATATCTTCATACTCATATTTAAAATTTGATAAAATTATAGAGCTTCTCTCTAAGATTTCTCTCTCCTTTTGTATCTCTTTAACTTAATCCATACTTGTTATAAGTGAAGTTTTAATGTCACTTAAAAAAATAGTTAATTTGATGTCACTTTAATCTTTAAATTGCACATCTAATTTTCCACTTTCAATAAGGAATGTGAACATACTATAAGAGTGGGATACTAATTAAAATAAATATCCATTGATGCAAAATCAAAAATTATATTAATTCAAGTGCAAGGAATATAAAATTAAAATAAATATTTTCTTATCAAAATCATTTTTTCAAAATTTAAACTTATAGCTTCTATTTTGAAAAATTAATGGCATTACACTAAATAGCATTACCAATCCTAAGATAATTTGAAGTAGATGCAACTACTTGCATTCAATGCATAGATTATTTGATATAGTCCCCACCAAATTTACAAAAGGAAGTTGTCCAAGCAACTGAAACTACTCATCAACTTAAAATGAAGTTGAATTTGTTCATAAAAATTATTACAACTTATTTATGTATAATTAAAAATCACAAACTAGTTAAGCTTATTCATCTAATAAGTGCCTATTTAAAGTAGCATCCCATTTAAGTTTACTTTGTATAGCTTATCAAATATAGCAATGCACCTTAACCTAAACCTATAAATAAAGGTCATAAGGTGGGCTTTGAGCATCAAGCCACATCCCCATATTTGTATTTTTTTGATGAAACTTCTACTAGCATTTTACAACAATGTTTGTAAAATATAGGTTTTCATTACAAGCATGTTTGTTAGTTGATGATAAAAGTAAAATATTGAATTTTTAAGAAAATATTAATAATCATTATAAGCGTGCCATGCACTACACACACACATATATATATATATATATATATATATATATATATATATATATATATATATATATATATCTTTTTACTTATTTAAATTTAATTTGAGATGCATATAATATAAACTTAATTAATTATTCATAAATTATACTCATTTCAAAATAAACGTAATTACTTTTTTAGTCTTGACTAAAATATGGATAGCATCTTGAATTAAATTTTTCTAGTGAAAAAAGTTAGGCCAGCATCCCTTAACAACAAATTCAATTAGGTTGGATCTTAAAATTATTAAATTATTAATATTATTGAGATTATGCATAAGTAATAATTAAATATTATAAAATACTCCCCTCAAAATAAATATAATAACTTTAATAATCCGTGGCAGTGTTAAGAATCTTTTATAGTAGAGGAAATAATTGATAATTTCAAAATGTTATCATCCTTGTTCAATTGAGTTTGAAATTAGCATTAAGGGTTTCAATTTTTTTTGTTTAAATTTATTGATATAAAAATAAATTATAAGATGATAAAAATTATAATTAAATTAAAATTTTTAAAAAATCAAGTAATTTTTTTTTTTAAAAATTATTTGAAATTTTTTTGGCACTTCAGTCGATATAAAAATACAATTTTGTTAATTAAATTAAAAATAATTAAGTAAAATATTTTAAAAATTAGTACATTTACAAATTTGGGAAGAAGTGTGTCAAATATGTTAGCATTAACAATTATCTAATCTTTATCTTTTCTCATTAACTTTAAAAAAAAAATTAGAATATCTTGATATTATATCCCGATGAATCTGAAAATTATTTGATTTATTCTAAGATTATATAATATATATATATATATATATATATATATATATATATTGAATATACTTAGTAATTCTAAACTTTAAATTTAATATAAATTGTATTAGAAATAATTTTATTTAAAATTGACAGGTGTATAGTTCGTTCTTGGGATGAGCGGGTCTCGTTCCCATGCATCAGCGAATCTGCCATTTAATGCTCAGCATTCCGTAAGAACTACTCATCCCAGTCCTCTCTCGGCAAGAAATACTCTCCCTCGGTCGAAGGTGACGAAAAGGTTCCAATGGAAGCCCTAACTATCTCCACCGATTTCCATCGCCGACCCTCCATCTCCTGTTCCCGCTCTCCTGCCTGCCACTGCAAAGAACCCCTTTACGGCCTCGATGAGTTCCCTCTCGCCACCTTTGTCCGCCTCTTCCCTCACTTAGACGCTCTTCTTCCTCCTCCTCCGCTCTCTCAGGTGAAGCAAATGATCCGACTCATTGGAATGAAGGTCCGATGGTGACCCTGAAATCATGTATGAAATGCACTAAGATTCTTGATTGTATTTTCCAGCTGACAAGAGGAGGCGGCGAGATTGGAAGAAGCGTCGAGGAATGGGTGCAATGTGGTGCGCTGTACTGATGCATTTTCTCCTATCACTTGACGCCGGTGATTGCCTACCGCTGCCTGGTAAGCGAGGACGAGAGAGATGCTCCCAGCTTCTTGTTTGAGGCAGTGGAGCAAGGCTCTGTAGGGACCAATATGGTATTCTTTCGATTCCTTTTTGCCCTTTCTTTGCTTTCGTTAATTCTTGGGATTGCTAAAACCCTAATTATAGGAAATAACATAGTATCATTTGATCTTCAAATAATAATAATAAAAAGAATCACTCAGATTTCACGATTTTTTAATGTAATTTTTAATTCCATAAAAGAAAAAATTACTCTGATTTTTTAATTATATTGTTATGTTCAGGGTCGCTACAGTGTTGTGGGAGCTCAACCAGCGATGAAGATTATAACAAAAGAGAATAGGGTGTCTATATAAGACCATGAAGAAGGCTCTATCTTCAAAAGTAATGGAGGACCCATTGGAAGTTCCTCGCACAATCATGGAGGGTTGGAGTCCACTGCTTATACTTATTGATGATCTCCCTAACACTTTTGTGGTATATATAAATGAAATTATTTATTGAAAAAATATTAGTTTATAATTTCTTGAAAATTATGATTGGTACTTTTATTGAATTCAGTTATATGATGAAGTTATTTATATTAAAAGTAAAATTTTTATAGTACATGTAACATTAAATTGATTTATATTACTTGTATCTATCATCAAAATATTATTATTATTATTATTACTATTATCTTTTGCTTCTTTTATTTTTTTATATATTTTGAAAGCCTAGATCTTTTCTGCAAGAAAAGAAAAAACACTAGACCTTTCAAGCTTAGACATATTAAATATGAAGTCATGCACAAAAGCATCAGTTTCTGTGCTTCAATGGGGAACTACTTCTAGTTTTCAGACCACTTGAGTGATTTCTTGGGGATTTTTTTTTTCATTTTTTGTGTTTCCTTAGAAGATTTCTAGCAAAAGACTTTGACAGTGAGATATATTTTTCTTTTACTTGAAGTCAACTAACATATATGATTGCTTTGTAGGAGGATGAGAAGGATATTTCTCCTATGACACAGTGCGATATGTAGAGAAGAAGAAGCTTCCTTTCTTTCGTGCACCAGAAGATGATAGAAATCTCCCAGATGTTCATTTAGGTCTCTACAATGAGGTGATTGTCTTCGATGATGTTGAAAAGGTATACATTCCTTTATTAGAGACAACTTTTAGTTTCCTTATTTTATAATTCTTATTGTTAATTGTTGTTGTAGAAGAATGTTCTTGTTATAGTATGCATGGTATTGGTAAATGTTAGGAGATAAAGGAGTTACAATTAGACATAACTCATCGATTGGTTGACAACCATTAATTCAAAAAATAAGCATCAGATATAGACCACCATTGGTATGACATGCATGAAATTTGTGTGTGAATAATAATAATAATAATTAGTGTATTTACATTCATTAAGTAAGAATATTAAACATTAATAGATAAGGGCCATCAATTATTTATATCCTTCAATTCTAATTAAACCATCGGTTGTTATTACACTCTTTGGAATGTGTATCTCCTCTAGTGATGTAAGCAACCGATACACACACTAGTAGGTAGGCCAAAAATATATTCCAAGTAATATTAGTAGTATATGAGGACTTAACTCATTATTTTGCTTATATATATGATAGTTGAAAATTTTTAGAAGAATAATTATAAGATAATATGCTATGAGTGACATGCTTCCACACTAAAGGTGTAAATCTAATTTTAGATTCTATTTGACCCATATTATATTAGCACCGTCAACATTAAAATTATTAAAATCTCCTTCAAGAAAAAGTTTGTGAGACTAAATGAAGAATGAGTTATTAAGAAAATAGAGGTTCATCCTGGGGTTGGGGGCTTAGAAGAATTCATCAAGACAAAGGAATTGTTTGGCGAACTAGAGGAGACATTGGCTAAAATAATATTTTCAACAAAATTTAGGTTTGGTATGTTATGTGCTGAAGTAGGAAGAGGGGGAGAGGGAGGGGGATGAGGATTAATAAATAAATGATGTTCCTTATAAGGTATGGAGGTCGATGGTCAGTTTGAAGGATGAATAGTAGGTGTAATGTATTTGGGCAAGCTTGGGGAAGAAGGGAATGTGGAGTGGCAGGTTGGGTTCTTGGAGACCTCTTAGGAATTTTGCTTCTAATACGACCTCAGCTAGCCTCATTTGGATCAACTAAGGGCATTGGGTTGGCGAAGAAAATTAAAGAATCATGGGAGAAGAGCTACAACCAGCATAAGAGATTGGCTTTCAATCATATTTGAGTTTAGTAACTGTTCAACTCCATTAAAGTTAATGATGGCTTCATCAGGTAATGAAGAATCATTAGGCAGTTGAATATGTATTCTTGCAAAAGTTAATGGATTTAGCCACAATTAAAATATAAATAGTAAGAGGTGCCCACTTTACAAGATATTTTGGATATAGCGTGAGATTCTAACACTAAAGAGGTAAGTCTAATGTCTTGACCCAAATTGGAATAGAAGTATATTTTCTCTTTAATTAGTTTAGATCTAGGAGACTATTTTTGCAAACTAAATGACTTTCTAAATATGAACCATGGACCTCTTGTCTAAGCCATATTAATTTTTTTTAATTTGTAAACTTAAGAAGAAGGAAACCATCATTTATAAAAAAAAATTGAAAATTACCTTTGAGCATCCATACCTAGTTAACGGTGTCAAGTAGAGCACTGTAGAAAGGACACTTAGTGATCAAATAACCAACCAAAGAGTTCCCATTCTTTGGCACCATCAAGTACTTCTTATGATGAGAAAACTAAGAAAATTATAGCGTCACATTGTGGTTGAATGTAGTTGGGACTGAATTTCTTAGAAGCAGGTTTCTTGGACGTTAAGAGATTTTTTAGTTAAAAGAGGGGAAGTGATAATGTGAGGCCATGGGTATGGATGAAGAAGAAGAGGGAGGCGGTCGAGTAAACAAGGGAGAAAAGCCATGTAGTATTCAAGCCAAATATAAATATACTTTAAAGTTATTAAAATATCATCAACATAATGTATAGTCAAACAGACTTCAACATCATCATCATAATTAATTCAGAACACTCAACCTTTCCAAATAAAAATGTAAGAACAAACATCGTAATAAATTTAATATAACTAGGCTTTCTTCCTATGCTCTATTTGATGAGCCTTGACTCAAATCTATTTAGGAATCCATTTCCACATACCTTGCACTAATAAACATACTTGATGAAATCCCCTGTGCTTGGGAGATAATGTGAAAATTTGTTGTAGTTCTTTTGTCGAAAGTTGCTTCTCATTCCTTAAGCATGCAAGAGAAGGAAAGCCATATTGATTTATTAATTCTGTTTTGGAGCATTCATGCTTAGAAAGATGAAGGAGAAAACAAATTAAACTTTCAAAGATGAACTTTTTATAATGCATAAGATGGTGCACATTTTTTTATGAAAGGGACAGGCGATTCTTTAGTATTTTAAAAACCAAGAAAATTAGCATATGGCTCTTAATCCATTAGTTTCTCAAGCCTTTTAGTAATTGAAAACTCCTGCTCCTAAAACTTGTAATGTGTTCAATGGAAAATTTTAGCGTAACCAAAGTATGACATGACCTCCCTTTATGTCCCGTGGCAATGATCCCATCTCTCCACATCGTGTATGCTTTCATTTCTCATTGCATTGCACATGAATTTTTCCCTTGTTGTACACATTGTCAAATGGAACCCGGGATAAACCTCTTTAACCTTAACAACTCATTCTTCATTTAATCTCACAAGCTTTTTCATGAATGATATTTTAATAATTTCAATGTTCCTGACGCTAAGAGAATATGGGTCAAATGGAATCTAAAATTAGATTTACATCTTTAGCTGTGGAGAAGCATGCCACTCATGGAATATTATCTTATAATCATTATTCTAAAATTTTAACTATCATATATGCTGCTAACTCCCACTCTAAAAGAGAACACCTATGGTCTTATATACTCAAATTTTCAAGTATGTCGGTAACACATTGATTTTATTAAGGGACTTTTATTAGGGGAAAGTCATGTGCAATGAGAAATGAAAGCATACACGATGTGGAGAGACAATATCATTGCCATGGGGCATAAAGGGGAGGTCAAGTCATACTTTGGTTACACTGAAATTTTCCATTGAACATATTACAAGTTTTTAGGAGCATGAGTTATTAGTTATTAAATGGCTTGAGAAACTAATGGATTAAGAGCCATATGTTAATTTTCTCGATTTTCAAAATGCTAAAGAATTGCCCGTTCCTTTCATTAAAAAAATGTGCACCATCTTATGCAGTATAAAAAGTTTCTCTTTGAAAGTTTAATTCATTTTCTCCATCATCTTTGCAAGCATGGATGATCCAAAACAAGAATTAATAAATCAATATGACTTTCCTTGCCTTGCGTGTCTGAGGAATGAGAAGCAACCTTCACACAAAAGAATTGCAAAAACCATGGCTTCACATTATCTATCCAAGCACAGTAGGGATTCCATCAAGTATGCTTGCAAGCTATGTGAAATAGATTCTAAATATAGATGAGGGCTCATCAAATAGAGAGATAGGAAGAAAGCCTAGTTATATTAATATTATTATGATTTTTTGTTGCATTTTTTATTTTTTTTGGAAATGTTGAGTGTTTATGAATTAATTATGATAATGATGTTGAAGTCATTATACATTATGTTGATGTTGATATTTTAATGATTTTAAAGTATATTTATATTTGGATTGAATACTACATGGCTTTTCCCCTTATATGCTTTGACTAGTCTCCCCTCTTTTTCTTCATCCATACCGATGGCCTCACTTCCACTCTTTTAAGCGAAAAATCTCTTAGCATTACAAGAAACACCTTCCAAGAAATCCAATCTACATTCGACCACAAGGTGACGCTATAGTTTTCTTATCGGAAGAAGTACTTGATGGTGCTAAAGAATGGAAACTCTATGGTTGGTTATCTGATTGCTAAGCATCCTTTCTACGGTGCTCTACTTGACACCATTAAATATGTATGGATGCTCAAAGGTAATTTTTAATTTTTTTTGATGAATGATAGTTTTCTTCTTCTTAAGTTTACAAATTGGGAAAATTTTAATATGACTTAGACAGGAGGTCCATGGTTCATATTTGGAAAGTGATTTAGTTTGCAAAATAGTCTCCTAGGTTTAAACCAATTAAAGAGAAAATATACTTCTATCCCAATCAGGCCAAGACATTGGACTTACCTCTTTGGTGTTAGAATCCCAGTTATATCCAAAATATCTTGTAAAGTGGGCACTCCTCTTCGTTGATAGTTTTAACTATGGCTAAATCCAAATTAACTTTTGCAGAGTACATTATTGATGCCTAAAATTTTCATTACCCATGAAGCCATTATTAACTTTAATGGAGTGAAACAGTTACTCAAACTATATGATTGAAAGAAAGTCTCTTTTCCTAGTTGTAGCTCTTCTCCCATAATTCTTCAATTTTCTCTGCCAACTCAATGCCCTCAGTTGATACAAATGAGGCTAGGTGAGTGGTAGAAACAAAGTGCCTAGGAGGCAGAGTTTAGGATTTATGGTTTAGGATTTTAGGATTTAGGGTTTAGGATTTTAGGGTTTAGGGTTTAGGGTTTATGGTTTAGAATTTAGGATTTAAGGTATAAGGTTTAGGGTTTAGGTTTAGGATTTTAGGGTTTAGAGTTTAGGGTTTTTTTTAAGGAATCCCACAGAGGAGAGAATTTTATTGTCACAAAGAAAGGAGTACAAGGTCCTTAAAGGGGATAATTCTCTTAACTCTGCTCAAGAGTTACATTCAACATAGAGAAAAATCTCCTATGTAATACAACAAAAGCAAGGAAACTAAATAAAAGAAGAAAAAGATCAAAAATAAATAAGGAACAACACAGGAAACATGATGAACAGCCAAAGCCCACTACTAGAGTTAGAAGCCTTTTGAGAGTTGCAGAATCCACATCGAGAATGCAAAACCTACAAAGAATCTGTAAAAGAAACCTGCAAGCAACTAGAAATTGTAATTATCACAACTAGAGAAAATCAAGCTTTAGCACATAATAAAGTGCAATATAAGAGAGAAGTCTTTTGAGAGTTACACAATCCCATCCAGAAAGTAAAAAACAAAGAACACGTAAAAGAAACTTGCAAGCAACTATAAATTATAACTAGCATAAGAGAATTTCTAATAAGAGAATTAAATATAAGGAAAATATTAAATAAAATAAAGAGAAATAAGAAAATAAAGGGTTTAGAAAGTGAACAACCTCTCTAATGCTAAAGACCATTATTTATGAGGAGAACAGTCTAGTAGATGCGGTGAGTTCTAAAACATTTTTTGCTTTGAAAGAATTCTTTTTTGAAACAGTTTGAAATATTTGATTTTATCCAAAGTATCACCATCGAAGGGGATTAGAGGTATTAATAGGATCGAGAATATAGAACATTTCTAATCACAACTTCCTTCTTCAATTTTGATTAAGGCGAAAAGTTGGATTAGAATGAATGTCAATCTTGGGATTTGGAGAAGGAGAGGAAGTAGTACCATTATGAGCACAAATACGGGGTCGATTAGAGTTTTGTTCGATTTTTAGCCTTATTCAAATTTTCATTCAAATTATCATTAAAATTTTCATGCTCATCAATTATAAGAGGCAAAGAAACTTGAATAGATTCATTAGTGAGGAATCAACATTTTTCAGCCTCTTTTAAATTTGAATTATCTTGAAAAGGCAAGTTTCATGTAAAGAAGGATTGATTGACAAACCATCAGATTCAACATTAGTAATATCTTTGACCATATTAGATTAAGTGGTGGGAGTAGCATTATTGAGAACATCAGTGGATTCCAAGGAGGCTGAAATAATATTACCATTTGAGTTGGCTTTAGGCACATCAATAGGTTTATTGACTTTACCATTAGGTAGAGTAGAATTAGGATCATTCAAAATTTTCTTTTTTAGATGTGGGTGAAGCACAAAGCACTCAGAGTTATCATGCCCGTGAATTTTACAGCGTGAACAAAAAACTGGAAAGTTTTCAAATTCAACTTTTTGGAAATAACCAAAATTTTTTGAGCCAATCCAAACTTCCTTAAGATGTTTTTTAGAAATATCAAGTTCAACCAGTATACGAGCAATAGAAGGATGGGATCTTACAGCAGTGGCCTGATCAATTTGAAGCGGCCGACCGAAAAGAGCCCCAACAATAAGTAAAACCTGATGAGTAATATAGTGAATCCTCATATTCAGAAAATCCAACCACACAGAAATAATCAGTGATTCCTCTTTTATGTCAAAAAGGGGAGACCACTTTAAAATATGCATTTGGAAATTGAATACAAAATAAGATTGACGAGAGAAAACTCTTGAGTAATCCAAATCGTTAAAGTTGAATCAAAATATGTCTAGGATCGATCAAACCAATAGAGAAATCGAGAGTTTAAGATTGTGAAAAAGAATGAGTATTGTCCAAATTGGATGGTGTAATGAAAATTTACTAACCAAAGTAAATTTGTATGGCTTCTGTTCTCGACATCAAGATCGGACACATGATTGAGGGGGTGCCGAAGGAAGTCAAATCAATTCATCAAATCGAAGAGGAAAGGCTCTTACGAGAGAGCATCCTTAAAGGATTTAATAATGAACAATAAGAGGACATTAGATTCTAGAATACCCATGATCTAATACTGCCGTCATCGAAAAGATAGAAGCGGGTTGAGCCAATGGAACATCCACCATCTTCAAGAGCTACACAACATCGTGCGTGGCAGAGCTAAACTAAGCTCTAAGATTGATCAAGATTGGTGAAGAATTACCGTGAGAAGAAATCACTCCAAAGGGAAAATTGCAATCGCCAAAGCGCCACAAGGAGAGAGGAGGTGAGTTCAGTTCAGTTCAAGTTCAATTTAGTTCAGGGTTCAAGTTGAGTTGATTTGATTGGGGATTGAGTGAGTTCAAGTTCGAGTTCAAGTTGTTCAAGTTGATTGATTCAGTTGAGTTGAGTTGATTGATTCATGTTGATTTAAGTTGAGTTCATGTTCAAGTTGATTCAAGTTGGTTGATTCAGTTCAATTGATTTAGGTTCAAGTTCAATTCAGTTGATTCGTTCATGTATTGACTTAGATTGAGTTGATTCAGTTGATTCAGTTCAATTTAAATTCAGTTCGAGATCGATTTAGATTCAGTTGATTGATTCAATTCAGTTCTGATCATTCAATTCAGTTCAGTTCAAATTCGATTTTGATTTAGTTTAATTGATTCAAGTTTAAGTTGATTCAATTCAGATTGATTTAGGCTTCAAATTCAAGATTCAATTCAGTTGTGATTGAGTTTAATTGATTGATTCAAGATTCAGATTCAAAGATTCTGATTCAATTCTTCAGTTCAAATTCAATTCAGTTGATTGAGATTGAGATTCAATTCAAATTCATGTTCAATTGCTTAGTTGATTCAGTTTAGTTCAATTGATTCTTTAATTGATTGATTGATTGAGTTTAAATTCAAATTCAATTGATTCAATTGAGTCAAGTTGAGTTTAATTCAATTTAATTCAATTTAGTTTGATTCATTCAATTTGATTTAAATTTAATTCAATTGCTTAGATTGATTCATTTGATTCCGTTCAGTTCAATTTAGATTTGATTAGATTCATTGATTTAGATTCATATTAGTTCATTCAAATTGAGATTGATTCAGATTCAATTGATTCAAATTCAAGATTCAATTCAATTGATTCAGTTGATTCAATTCGTTCAATTTAAATTTGATTTGATTCAATTCAAATTCAGTTTAAATTGTTCAGATTCAATTGATTGATTCAAAGATTCAGTTCAATTAATTCAAAATTCATTCAATTGTTCATTGATTGAGAAAAATTCAAATTCAATTTAAATTTATTGATTTAAAATTCAATTAGATTCAATTGATTTAATTCAAAATTCAATTGATTCAATTCGATTCAATTTCAATTGAGATTGATTTGATTAATTCGATTCAATTCAATTTAGATTCAGATTGATTCAGATTCGGAATTCAATTCAGATTCATTTAAATTCAATTCAATTCAATTGATTCAATTAGATTCAAATTGATTCAATTTAATTCAGTCAATTAGATTGATTCAGTTCAATTAATTATTGATTCAATTCAATTCAATTGGTCAAATTTAATTCTTTAAATTCAAATTCATTTAAAGTTCAGTTCAATTCAATTGTTTAAAATTCAGGAGTTTATTTTAAATTCTGAGTTGAATTTCAGATTCAAGTTCAAAATTGATTCATATTCATATTCGTTGATCAAATTCAAATTCATTTAGATTGATTCGATTCAAGATTTAATTGAGATCAGTTCATTGTTCAATTAGTTCATATTGATTCAGTTTAGTTCATTCAATTCAAGTTAATTTGATTCTTTAATTGATTCAATTGGTTCAATTTGATTCAAGATTGATTCATATTGAGTTGATTCAATTCAGTTCAATTCAATTCATTGGTTCAATTCATTAGATTGATTCAAGTTGATTCAATTTAGGTTCTAAGTTCCTGTAAATTTGATTTAGGTTTTTCAATTGATTCAATTGATTGTTTAAATTCAAATTTATATTGATTCATTGAGTTGATTGATTCAGTTCAACTTCATTTGATTCAGTTTGATTCAATTCAGTTGAAATTGATTGATTTCAGTTCAATTGATTCATTGATTCATTGATTTGAGTTCATATTAAATTTAAAATTCAATTTAGGTTCAACTTAGAGCTTCAATTTGATTTAGTTCAGTTCTCAGTTGATTGAGTTCAAAGTTCATTGATTCAAGTTCAAATTGATTGTCTGATTGATTCAGATTCAAGTTAGATTTAATTGTTCAATTCAGATTCAATTGATTTAGTTAATTGATTCAGTTCAAATTCAAATTGATTAAATTCAGATTTAGATTCATTATTGATGTTGAATTCAAGTTAGTTGATTTAGATTGATTCATGTTTGATTCAAGATTGATTTAGATTGATTCAGTTCAGTTAGATTTAATTGATTGATTCATTGATTCAATTGATTCAATTGATTGATTTAATTCAAGTTAATTGATTCAGTTGATTGATTGATTAAATTCAGTTAGTTCATTTAGTTTGAGTTGATTTAAATTTGATTCAATTCAATTTAATGATTTAAGTTCAAATTCGATTCGATTCATTCAATTTAAATTCATGTTCAATTCATTGTTCAATTGATTGATTGATTCATTGATTCAGAGTTCAGTGGATTGATTGATTCGGTTCAGATTTCAATTGATTAAGATTCATTGATTTAGATTTAAATTGAGTTTGAGTTTGATTCTTAGTTTAGATTGATTGATTGTTGAGTTTGAGTCAATTGATTCATTGATTTTGATTGATTCATTTAATTGATTGATTCATTCATAGTTGATTCAATTGATTGATTGATTTGAGATGATTGATTCATTCATATTCCAATTGATTCAAAATTTCAATTCAATTCTTCATTTGATTCATATTGATTTAATTGATTGATTCAGTTTAGTTGATTCAGATTGATTTAGTTTAATTGATTGATTTAAATTCAGTTCAAAATTTAGTTGATTGATTGATTTAGATTCAGTTCAAAGATTCAATTCAATTAGGTTTAATTGATTCATATTAGTTCAATTTGAATTTTCATTGATTCAAGTTGATTGATTCAAGTTAGTTGATCAAGTTGATTTGATTCAAATTCAATTCAAGTTGATTGATTGATTCATTGATTCCATTGATTCAGTTCAAGTTGATTTAGTTCAAGATTTATAATTCAATTTTATTCGATTCAAGTTGATTGATTCAGTTGATTTAAGTTGATTCAGTTGATTTAGTTGAGATTCAAGTTGAATTCAGATAATTCAGATTGATTGATTTGATTCAAATTGATTCAGATTAATTAAGGAATTCAGATTCAGGAGATTCGTTGATTGATTCAGTTTAATTCAATTGATTGATTCATTAGTTAATTCAAATTCAATTTAAAGTTCTTGATTGATTCAAGATTTACTTCAATTTAGTTCATATTAGATTTCAATTGAGATTGATTGATTGATTTAAATTCAATTCAATTAGTTCAATTGATTTAAATTGATTCAGTTTTCAAATTCCATTTAAAATTGATTCAAGATTCAGATTCAATTCAATTCAATTCAATTGATTCAATTAATTCATATTAAAATTTAATTCAATTCAAGTTCTTGATTTAGGTTCAAATTGGGTTCAAATTAATTAATTGTTCAGTTCATTGATTCCATTGATTCAATTCAGATTGATTGATTCTGATTCAAGTTCAATAGTTGTTCAAATTCAGTTCAATTTAGTTCAATTTAGTTGTTTGATGTTTAATTCAGATTGATTCATATTAGATTGTTCAATTAGTTTAAATTTGATTCGATTATTGGTTCAGTTCAAGTTTAGATTGATTCGATTTAGTTTAATTGATTTAGATTCAAGTCCATTTGATTCAGTTGATTCAAATTCATGATTCAGTTGTTGGTTCAAATTGAGTTCAAATTTTAGATCAATTTAGGTTGATTGATTGATTCAATTTAGGTCAGTCAATTTATTAGTTGATTTAGTTAAAATTCCAATTCAGATTCAGTTCAAATTCAGTTCAGTTTCAATTCAAATTCAAATTCAATTCAAGTTCTTTAGATTAAGATTCAGTTTTAAGTTTGATTCAATTGAGTTTAGATTTGATTCAATTATTTAGTTTAGTTGATTGAGTTGATTCAATTTAGTTCAGATTTAAGATTAGATTCAATTTAAGTTCAATTCAATTAGTTCAATTTTGGTTTAATTCAAATTCAGATTCAAGTTTGATTAGTTCAGTTTAGTTTAAATTAATTGAGTGATTGATTCAAATTCAGATTGAAGATTCATTCAGATTCAGATTAAAATTTAGATTTAGTTTAGTCAATTCAATTCAGATTCAATTCAATTCAGTTCAAATTGATTGATTCTTTAGGATTCAATTAGTTGATTGAGTTCATTTGAGTTGAGTGAGTTGATTCAGTTCATATTGATTGAGTTTAGGTTAGTATTTAGTTGATTGGTTAAATTGAATTGATTTAATTCAGTTCAAGTTTAGTTGAGTTTAGGTTTAGATTGATTCAGGAGCTCGATTCAGTAACAAACTCAAAAATTCTAAACCATAAACCCTAGGGTTTAGGGTTTATAGTTTTATTAAGTTTAGGTTTGTATAGGTATAGGTATAGGTATAGGGTTTAGGGTTTAGGGTTTAGGGTTTAGGGTTTAAGGTTTAGGATTTAGGGTTTAGAGTTCAGGGTTTAGGGTTTAGGGTTTAGGGTTTAGGGTTTAGTGTTTAGGGTTTAGGGTTTAGGTTTAGGTTTAGGGTTTAGGGTTTTTAGGGTTTATTGATGATATAGATTTCAGCAAGTTGTCTCCTCTATTTTCTTGTGGAGGGATTATATCTTTGCTCTTGGATATGCCTTTTCATGAGGTTCTGGCTAAGATGGCTCATTCTCTTATATTTATGTATTCTCATGTCAGGATGACTATATTGATGATACTTCTCTTGAATGGGACACCTTATCAATTAGCTCTTTGTAATTTCCTCCTTATATTAGATATGATTTTGTTTAGGTTTGCAGGTAATAAAGCTCACAAGACTATCAACAACTGGGTGTTATCTCCTCTTTGGCTATGATGCTGATGATCTCACTCCCTTTTGGTTTGGTAGTAGCTCTTGTGTAACCTTCTGCGAAGCTTGGATGCTTTTTTCATAGCTTGTGTGGCGAGCACGAGCCTTCTCTATCACAATTCCTTACTATCATTCTCAGATTATATTGTTTTCATTTAACCTTTTGTCTGTATTACCTTAACTGCTCTAATCTCTCTCCCATTATAATTTTGCAGGTGATTCTCTCTTGTTCTCTTGCAGGTTTGCTTCATATTATCATGCATTCTCACATCCTCCAGAGCATTGGCCTTAATCTTTCTTTAGCTTATTATGTTAATCATCTTGTATCTTTTGATTGCTTTAATGTCTTCTTTTACTTTTGGATGTACTTAGATAGGGGATTTACTCCTTAGGTTGATTGTAGCTCTTTGAGCAGTAGTTCTGGAGTTTATCCCCTTTAAGGAATAACCCTCTTTGTGGTAATAAAATACCCTACATGGGGTTTCCAAAAAAAAAAAAAACCTCTAAACATTAAACCCTAAACTCACCACACTAAACCTAAACCACAAAATCCTAAACCCTAAACCAAACCTATAAACAAAACCCTAAAACCTAAAAACCTAAACTAAACTAAATAAAACCTAAAAACCTAAACTAAAATAAAAAAAGTAAAATAAAATAAAACCTAATTTAAAACCTAAAAAATAAAATAAAATAAACTAATAAAATAAACTATAAAATAAAATCTAAAACTAAATAAACTAAAGGATAAAATAAAGCTGAATAAAAAATAAAATAAAACTACATAAAATAAAATAAAATAAACCTAAATAAAAATAAAAAATAAAACCTAAATCTCAAAATAAAATAAATAAAATAAAACCTAAACTAAAATAAAATAAACAAAATAAAATAAATAAACAAAATAAAATAAACCTAAACTAAAAATAAATAATAAATAAACCTAACTAAAATAAACTAAACCTAAACTAAAATAAATAAAATAAACTAAAATAAACTAAACTAAAAATAAAACCTAAAATAAACCCAAAATAAATACCTAAATAAAATAAAATAAAACCTAAACCTAAAAATAAAAAATAAAACTTGAACTTGAAAAAATAAAATAAAAATAAAACACAACTAAAAAAATAAAATAATGCTAATTCTAAACCTAAAAAATAAACTAAAATAAAAACCTAAATTAAAATAAATAAACCTAAAATAAATAAACTAAACTAAATAAAAATAAAAGTAAACATAAATAAAAATAAAAAATATAAACTAAAATAAACTAAATAAACTAAACTATTGGTTTACTTAATTTAAAAAAACTTAAACCTGACTAAACCCTAAAAATTAAAAATCTAAACCCTGGTTTGTGATTTAAAGAAACTGACTAAAAATGGAATGGACCTAAACCTAAAATCCTAAAATAAATAAAGTAAAACCTTGACCACTAAACCTTAAAACTGACCTGACCCTAAACCTGGGCCAAACCTACACAAATCCACAGGCCTACAAACCCAGATCCTAAACCCTGTATGTCACAAACCAAAAGGCTAAAAGCCTAAACCAACTGGGCACTAGGCCCTGACTCCAACCCAACCACTGCTATATTAGGCCTACTTGCGGACCCTGACCACTACACCATGGGCCTCACTGACCCTGGGCCCTGGGCTCTAGCCTAAACCCTAAACTTTAAGCACGGAGGCCTAAAAAACCTGAAATGTGTAAAATTAAACTCACTAAGATAAACCCCCTGGGCTTAAGCCTAAAATATAAACTAAGATAGAAACTGGCTAAAGTAAATAAACTAAATAAAATAAATTAAATTAAAATAAAGATATAAACAAAAAATAATAAAATAAACTAAAATAAATAAAGATAAAATAAAATAAAGATAAACTAAGTAAACCAAATAAACTACCAATGATTTTTTTTTTTTTTTAACTAACTTAAATCTAAACCCAACCCTGCCACTACCCTAAACCACAAATCCTAAACCATAAACCTAAAAACTAACTCTACCCTAAACCTAAACTACACTAAATTACCCTACCCTAACCACAACCACAAAACTAGGCACGGATCCTAAACACAAATATAAACCATAAACCCTAAATCCTAAACCTACAACACCAAACCCAAACCCACACTAAAACCATAAACCAAACTAAAACCCTAAACCCTAAACCCACAAACTAAATCTCAAACCTTAAACCCCAAAAAACCCTAAACCTTAAAGCCTAGATACTAAACACTAAACACTAAACCTTAAACTATAACTATAAACCCTAAACCCTAAGCTGGGATGGTGTTAATTATAGGCTCATTGACTTGATTAGCAGGATTTATGCAAGTTGTCTCCTTTACAATTTTCTTGTGGAGGGATTATATGCTGGTTTGCTTTCTTTTCTTGGATATGTCTTTTCATGAGGTTCTCGCTAAGATGGCTCATTCTCTTATGTTTATGTATTCTCATGTCAGGATGACTATATTGATGATACTTCTCTTGAATGGGACACCTTATCAATCAATGCTTTGCATTTTCCTCTCTATATTAGTTGAGTTGATTCAGTTTGGTTCAAGCTTCAGTTCGGTTTAGGTTGGTTGATTCAAGTTCAATTGATTCAATTGATTCAGTTGAGTTCATGTTAAGGTTTCAATTGAGTTTAGCTTAGGCTCAGTTCTTCGGTTTAGGTACATATCGATTGATTGGGTTCAAGTTGTTCACATTTGAGTTGATTCAAGTTGAGTTCGATTGAGTTGATTTGATTCAAGTTCAGTTCAGTTCATTATAGTTGATTCAGTTCAATTTGATTGATTGATTCATGTTGATTCATTGATTCAGTTTATATTAGGATTGTTCAGTTGATTGAGTTCAATTCATTGATTTAGTTTAATTCAGTTCAATTGTTCAGTTGAGTTTAGGGTTTAGGGTTTTAGTTTAGGGTTTAGATTTAGGTTTAGGTTTGATTTAGAATTTAGATTTAGGTTTAGGAGGGTTTAGGTTTAGGGTTTAGGGTTTAGGGTTTAGAGTTTAGTTTAGGTTTAGGAGGGTTTAGGTTTAGGTTTTAAGTTTAGGTTTAGGGTTTAGGGTTTTGTTTAGGGTTTAAATTGGAAAGCCTAAATGATCCCCTCAAAGAGGTACAAGAATGAATAACCCGAAACTATCCAAAGCGACCTCAGTTGCTTCCATTGGAATGCCCTAAATATAATCTCAAGAAGAATACAAGATAAATTGAAAAAAGTAGGCTAAATGATCAGACCCTCAGAGTACAGAGAGTACAATGCCAAAATAACCCCAAAACCATAACACCTCCAAATTTCTTCTATGGAAAGTAATGAACATAATCTAAAGAAGCAGACAAAATAAACTGGAAAATGAAGTCCCTAAATGATCTACCCTCCAAAGAGGTACAGAGAGTATATATGCAAAATATCCACCGAAACCATCCAAACGACCTCCAAATGCTTCCATTAAATATAATCAAAACAAGTAGGAAAAATAAACTAAAGAAGTCCAAATGCTCTCTACCCTCCAAAGTGAGGAGAATCTGATAAAAAAACTACCCATAAATCATCCAACAACCATCAAATTGTTTCCATTAGAATGTAATGAACATAATCAAAGAAGTAGACAAAATAAACTAGAAAAGAATGAAAGAGGATAGAGTCTGAGATGCAAAAAAACACCAATCATCCAAGCGACCATCAAATTGCTTCCATTGGAATATAAAATAATCTCAAGAAACAGCAAAATAAAACTGAAAAAGAAGTCCTTAAATGCTCGTACTCTCAAAAGGTCTGAGTACAATAACACTAAAAATAAAATTCAACAAAAAGAATACAAATTACTTAAGAATAATGAACATATTCTCTTATGACAGAATATCACTAACAAATAGAAAATTACACGAGAAACATTAGATGAATTTCTATTTAATACATCCTCATAAATTGTTTGCTATTTCCTCAAGCGTTCTCCATCTTCATGGTTCTTTTGTAAAAAATGAGATTTTCTATTTCTCTTCGAGCTCATTTTGCACGAAAAAAACTAACCTAAACCCTAAATCGTCTATATTTCTTTTAAATTCCTCCGCATTCCAACGGCGGTCAGGTAGGGGAAGTGTAAAGCGTCGTGAATAATCCATCCCTTTATCGCGTCCGTTGATTCTTGCTCCATTACCGCTAAAATGGGAAAAAATCGGACCGCGTCGATGGATTGGAGTCGCCGTAAAATACGTCACGGACTCACGTAATATTTTCTCCTCCATGTGCCATCAGACATATAGGCATTGCTATCGGAATATTCTATCGTTGGCATTCCTTCAACAGATTCAAGGTCCTTCACGCGTGATGAACATAGAACCAGCCTCCATATCCCTCAAGGATCCTCTTTCCATTAATTCCAATGATTTGATCCGCGTCCTGTCGAGATAGCCTCCATCCATATCGGCGTCAAGTCCCTTGTGAGCATACACCATCTCCTCCACGAGCCCCACCATGGTTGGCGATATCGATTCAGTTTCTCATTGAGCCCTCACATGTATCTCAGACCCATACACTAGAGAGGGGTTAACGACGACAGCCTCCTCACCTCCGGCAAAATGGAAAGAGTGCAACCTACGAGCACCTGTCGGCCAAGCAGCATCAACAAAAAAGCAGGAGGTAGCATGGGCAGCTTCAGTAGATTTCAGCGGTAAGGGTTGGATCAGAGGTGGTCATGTCTATGAGAAATGAGCCAGAGGACAAGCGAAGCACTCGAGATCGAGTGGCCTTGGCTCGGAGGATCGATGATCGAAAGATGGCGTTCGAGGATCAGGCGATGGCGAAGGTGAATCGGCGTGGCACCTTGATCAACGAGGTTGGGCCTTAGGTTGATTGAAGCTTAAGGAATAGCAGTGGCGAAGGTGGGAGGCCATAGGCGTCCCATGACACGTGCGATCCACCAAGTGGTGGAGGGAGATCGCCTCATTTGATGAATGATCGATGACATGGAGGCTGAGAGGAGAGCAAGAGGTGTATAGCATATAAGGTGTGTATAACATATAAGAATTATATGTTATTTTTATAAAATTTCTAAAAAAAATAGATTTAGTAGATGTGATCAATTTTTTGGGTTAGATTTGAACTAAATAAATGTTTAATCTATTACTTTTTTGGAGGAGATATATGTCTAAAATGGGTCACTCTGATTTTGTTATGAACAAATAGCTTAAAGGTGAGTCGAAGCACTATAAAAGCACTGTAATATCAAATTTAAAATCAAAATTATGATTAATTAATATGCCAATATTATTAAATCAATTACAAGAAGAATTGAAGTGACATCAAGAAAATCAAATGGCATTTTATGAGTTAAATAGTAAATGACAATAGAGGGCATTCAAAAATTAAATGACTAATCAAGATCTATATGATATTTATAAAGAGTTTCTTTATTATCTCAAAAGTTTAAATAAAAGATATTAAAAATAAAATTTATATAATTCTATAAAATTATTATTTTACATAAAAAAACACACTTAAGGATAACTTTCTTACATGTGAAGGACTTGAAGAATTGCCAAGTTCTTGAATTGAATGATAAGTGATGACTTATAATTTCTTCTAACAATGCTTTAATCATAGAATTAAGAATAGAGATTAATCCATGGTGATAAGTCCCTCAAGCAAATTTTATCATTTTTTTTTAATTTGAAGCTCAAAGACTCTCTTAGCAATATTTATTTTCTCTATCATAAGATTAAGTTGAAGGTTACAAACCATTGCCTTTATTTATTCAAAATCTTTAGTAAATTTAATTTCAAGCTAATGAGTTCTACGAGTAATTGAATTAACACTAAATCACTTCATCCTCAACACTTCAACAAATACTTGAATCTCAACTTGATTCTTATGAACAACTTCTTTTTCTTTCTTTGAACTATTGGAGGCATCAACATACGCATTATCTCTACGATTGATGACCTTAAATGATTGACAACTAGCCCATTTTAAAAGTTGGCAACTCATTTGGCACAATTATAGTTAGACTTATTAGTATATTTATTGATTTAATCCAAGATGTTCTAGACAAGGTGCTTTCTGTTTATTTCTAGGAGGGTTGTTGAAAAATATCAATTATAGTGGAAATCTCAATGGAAACTTTAATTTTCTTTTCCTCATCAACATTCTCAATTTGTTCTACTTAATTTTTTAAATACATGTGATTGAAGATTATGCTTTTCATGTTTATTATAGCTCTCTAGTAACATTACAAAATCTTCTTTGCTAGAATTAATACTTCTTGGTTTTCTTTGTCTTCAAATTTGAGAAAAACTAGACTAAGATCTTTAGAAAAAAACATTATAGACCCAAAGTTGCCATATAGAGTCTTTTGTCAAATCCATAGAATCAATCTTAATTGATATACCAATTCATTTAAATAATATTTTATTATATTATTCATTTATGATTTTAAGAGAAAAAAAAAACTAATATACATACGTCATCTAAACCGAGTTAGATCAATATTGTTAATCACTTTCGGTTCAAGTATAATACAAATTGACTAGTTAAAGAGGATCAATTCACTATCAAGATCAAATCAACAAAGAAGAAGATCATCTCATTACGAGTTCATGTTATCTAAGATATTTGACATATTTCTTCAATATCAATAAAACTTTTACTCATTGAGATCACTTGAAATTTACATAACAATGGCTTCAATTGAAGTTGTTTTAGAATGCATTATATATTCTTATTTTTAATTAGAAAACCATAAGCTAATTTGGCTTATTTAATTTCCTACAATGCTTGTTAAACTTTGTTATGTAATTTTACTTATATCATTAATCGATATGCAATGTTTGATCATTGTAATGTTTTCATGTAGCATTGCATATTGATCTTAACATATAAATAGAGAGGTCAGATTGGGTCTTTAAGTATCAAGTTATATCTTCATACTCATATTTAAAATTTGATAAAATTATAGAGCTTCTCTCTAAGATTTCTCTCTCCTTTTGTATCTCTTTAACTTAATCCATACTTGTTATAAGTGAAGTTTTAATGTCACTTAAAAAAATAGTTAATTTGATGTCACTTTAATCTTTAAATTGCACATCTAATTTTCCACTTTCAATAAGGAATGTGAACATACTAATTAAAATAAATATCCATTGATGCAAAATCAAAAATTATATTAATTCAAGTGCAAGGAATATAAAATTAAAAAAATATTTTCTTATCAAAATCATTTTTTTCAAAATTTAAACTTATAGCTTCTATTTTGAAAAATTAATGGCATTGCACTAAATAGCATTACCAATCCTAAGATAATTTGAAGTAGATGCAACTACTTGCATTCAATGCATAGATTATTTGATATAGTCCCCACCAAATTTACAAAAGGAAGTTGTCCAAGCAACTGAAACTACTCATCAACTTAAAATGAAGTTGAATTTGTTCATAAAAATTATTACAACTTATTTATGTATAATTAAAAAATCACAAACTAGTTAAGCTTATTCATCTAATAAGTGCCTATTAAAGTAGCATCCCATTTAAGTTTACTTTGTATAGCTTATCAAATATAGCAATGCACCTTAACCTAAACCTATAAATAAAAGGTCATAAGGTGGGCTTTGAGCATCAAGCCACATCCCCATATTTGTATTTTTTTGCTGATGAAACTTCTACTAGCATTTTACAACAATGTTTGTAAAATATAGGTTTTCATTACAAGCATGTTTGTTAGTTGATGATAAAAGTAAAATATTGAATTTTTTAAGAAAATATTAATGTCATTATAAGCGTTACTTGCCTGCGTCTTGTATCTACACACACACACACTATATATATATATATATATATATATATATATATATATATATATATATATATATATATATATATATATTATATATAATCTTTACTTATTTATAAATTTAATTTGAGATGCATATAATATAAACTTAATTAATTATTCATAAATTATACTCATTTCAAAATAAAAGTAATTACTTTTTTTAGTCTTGACTAAAATATGGATAGCATCTTGAATTAAATTTTTCTAGTGAAAAAAGTTAGGCCAGCATCCCTTAACAACAAATTCAATTAGGTTGGATCTTAAAATTATTAAATTATTAATATTATTGAGATTATGCATAAGTAATAATTAAATATTATAAAATACTCCCCTCAAAATAAATATAATAACTTTAATAATCCGTGGCAGTGTTAAGAATCTTTTATAGTAGAGGAAATAATTGATAATTTCAAAATGTTATCATCCTTGTTCAATTGAGTTTGAAATTAGCATTAAGGGTTTCAATTTTTTTTGTTTAAATTTATTGATAAAAAATAAATTATAAGATGATAAAAAATTATAATTAAATTAAAATTTTTAAAAAATCAAGTAAATTTTTTTAAAAAAATTATTTGAAATTTTTTGGCACTTGTCGATATAAAAATACAATTTTGTTAATTAAATTAAAAATAATTAAGTAAAATATTTTAAAAATTAGTACATTTACAAATTTGGGAAGAAGTGTGTCAAATATGTTAGCATTAACAATTATCTAATCTTTATCTTTTCTCATTAACTTTAAAAAAAAATTAGAATATCTTGATATTATATCCCGATGAATCTGAAAATTATTTGATTTATTCTAAGATTAATAATTTATATATATATATATATATATATATATATATATATTAATTTGAATATACTTCTTAGTAATTCTAAACTTTAAATTTAATATAAATTGTATTAGAAATAATTTTAAAATTTGTATAGTTCGTTGCCGGATGAGCGGGTCTCGTTCCCATGCATCGGCGAATCTGCCATTTAATGCTCAGCATTCCGTAAGAACTCTACTCATCCCAGTCCTCTACAGCGGCAAATACTCTCCGCTCAGTCGAAGGTGACGAAAAGGTTCCAATGGAAGCCCTAACTATCTCCACCGATTTCCATCGCCGACCCTCCATCTCCTGTTCCCGCCTCCTGCCGACGGCGCTGCCACTGCAAAGAACCCCTTTACGGCCTCGATGAGTTCCCTCCGTCGCCACCTTTGTCCGCCTCTTCCCTCACTTAGACGCGCTCTTCTTCCTCCTCCTCCGCTCTCTCAGGTGAAGCAAATGATCCGACTCATTGGAATGAAGGTCCGATGGTGACCCTGAAATCATGTATGAAATGCACTAAGATTCTTGATTGTATTTTCCAGCTGACAAAGAGGAGGCGGCGAGATTGGAAGAAGCGTCGAGGAATGGGTGCAATGTGGTGCCGCTGTACTGATGCATTTTCTCCTATCACTTGACGCCGGTGATTGCCTACCGCTGCCTGGTAAGCGAGGACGAGAGATGCTCCCAGCTTCTTGTTTGAGAGCGGTGGAGCAAGGCTCTGTAATATGGTATTCTTTCGATTCCTTTTTGCCCTTTCTTTGCTTTCGTTAATTCTTGGGATTGCTAAAACCCTAATTATAGGAAATAACATAGTATCATTTGATCTTCAAATAATAATAATAAAAAGAATCACTCAGATTTCACGATTTTTTAATGTAATTTTTAATTCCATAAAAGAAAAAATTACTCTAATTTTTTTAATTATATTGTTATGTTCAGAGTCGCTACAGTGTTGTGGGAGCTCAACCAGCGATGAAGATTATAACAAAAGAGAATAGGGTATATAAGACCATGAAGAAGGCTCTATCTTCAAAAGTAATGGAGGACCCATTGGAAGTTCCTCACAATCATGGAGGGTTGGAGTCCACTGCTTATACTTATTGATGATCTCCCTAACACTTTTGTGGTATATATAAATGAAATTATTTATTGAAAAAATATTAGTTTATAATTTCTTGAAAATTATGATTGGTACTTTTATTGAATTCAGTTATATGATGAAGTTATTTATATTAAAAGTAAAATTTTTTTAGTACATGTAACATTAAATTGATTTATATTACTTGTATCTATCATCAAAATATTATTATTATTATTATTACTATTATCTTTTGCTTCTTTTATTTTTTTATATATTTTGAAAGCCTAGATCTTTTGCAAGAAAAGAAAAAAACTAGACCTTTCAAGCTTAGACATATTAAATATGAAGTCATGCACAAAAGCATCGGTTTACGTGCTTCAATGGGGAACTACTTCTAGTTTTGACCACTTGAGTGATTTCTTGGGGATTTTTTTTTTTGTGTTTCCTTAGAAGATTTCTAGCAAAAGACTTTGACAGTGAGATATATTTTTCTTTTACTTGAAGTCAACTAACATATATGATTGCTTTGTAGGAGGATGAGAAGGATATTTCTCCTATGACATGATCGATATGTAGAAGAAGAAGCTTCCTTTCTTTTCGCACGAAGATGATAGAAATCTCCCGGATGTTCATTTAGGTCTCTACAATGAGGTGATTGTCTTCTGATGATGTTGAAAAGGTATACATTCCTTTATTAGAGACAACTTTTAGTTTCCTTATTTTATAATTCTTATTGTTAATTGTTGTTGTAGAAGAATGTTCTTGTTATAGTATGCATGGTATTGGTAAATGTTAGGAGATAAAGGAGTTACAATTAGACATAACTCATCAGTGGTTAGACAACCATTAATTCAAAAAATAAGCATCAGATATAGACCACCATTGGTATGACATGCATGAAATTTGTGCGTGTGAATAATAATAATAGATAATTAGTGTATTTACATTCATTAAGTAAGAATATTAAACATTAATAGATAAGGGCCATCAATTATTTATATCCTTCAATTCTAATTAAACCATCGGTTGTTATTACACTCTTTGGAATGTGTATCTCCTCTAGTGATGTAAGCTTAACGGATACACTAGTGTAGTAGGCCAAAAATATATTCCAAGTAATATTAGTAGTATATGAGGACTTAACTCATTATTTTGCTTATATATATGATAGTTGAAAATTTTAGAAGAATAATTATAAGATAATATGCTATGAGTGACATGCTTCACCACTAAAGGTGTAAATCTAATTTTAGATTCTATTTGACCCATATTATATTAGCCGTCAACATTAAAATTATTAAAATCTCCTTCAAGAAAAGTTTGTGAGACTAAATGAAGAATGAGTTATTAAGAAAATAGAGGTTCATCCTGGGGTTGGGGGCTTAGAAGAATTCATCAAGACAAAGGAATTGTTTGGCGAACTAGAGGAGACATTGGCTAAAATAATATTTTCAACAAAATTTAGGTTTGGTATGTTATGTGCTGAAGTAGGAAAAGGGGGAGAGGGAGGGGGATGAGGATTAATAAATAAATGATGTTCCTTATAAGGTATGGAGGTCGATGGTCAGTTTGAAGGATGAATAGTAGGTGTAATGTATTTGGGCAAGCTTGGGGAAGAAGGGAATGTGGAGTGGCAGGTTGGGTTCTTGGAGACCTCCTAGGAATTTTGCTTCTAATACGACCTCAGCTAGCCTCATTTGGATCAACTAAGGGCATTGGGTTGGCGAAGAAAATTAAAGAATCATGGGAGAAGAGCTACAACCAGCATAAGAGATTGGCTTTCAATCATATTTGAGTTTAGTAACTGTTCAACTCCATTAAAGTTAATGATGGCTTCATCAGGTAATGAAGAATCATTAGGTTGAATATGTATTCTTGCAAAAGTTAATTTATTTAGCCACAATTAAAAATATAAATAGTAAGAGGAGTGCCCACTTTACAAGATATTTTGGATATTGAGATTCTAACACTAAAGGTAAGTCTAATGTCTTGACCCAAATTGGAATAGAAGTATATTTTCTCTTTAATTAGTTTAGATCTAGGAGACTATTTTTGCAAACTAAATGACTTTCTAAATATGAACCATGGACCTCTTGTCTAAGCCATATTAATTTTTTTTTAATTTGTAAACTTAAGAAGAAGGAAACCATCATTTATAAAAAAAAATTGAAAATTACCTTTGAGCATCCATACCTAGTTAACGGTGTCAAGTAGAGCACTGTAGAAAGGACACTTAGTGATCAAATAACCAACCAAAGAGTTCCCATTCTTTGGCACCATCAAGTACTTCTTATGATGAAAGCGAGAAAATTAGCGTCACATTGTGGTTGAATGTAGTTGGGACTGAATTTCTTAGAAGCAGGTTTCTTGGGCGTTAAGAGATTTTTAGTTAAAGAGGGAAGTGATAATGTGAGGCCATGGGTATGGATGAAGAAGAAGAGGGAGGCTGGTGAAGTAAAGAGAAAAACCATGTAGTATTCAAGCCAAATATAAATATACTTTAAAGTTATTAAAATATCATCAACATAATGTATAGTCAAAGCAGACTTCAACATCATCATCATAATTAATTCAGAACACTCAACCTTTCCAAATAAAAATGTAAGAACAAACATCGTAATAAATTTAATATAACTAGGCTTTCTTCCTGCTCTATTTGATGAGCCTTGACTCAAATCTATTTAGGAATCCATTTCCACATACCTTGCACTAATAAACATACTTGATGAAATCCCTGTGCAGATAATGTGAAACCATGGTTGTTGTAGTTCTTTTGTCGAAAGTTGCTTCTCATTCCTTAAGCATGCAAGAGAAGGAAAGCCATATTGATTTATTAATTCTGTTTGGAGCATTCATGCTTAGAAAAGATGAAGGAGAAAACAAATTAAACTTTCAAAGATGAACTTTTTATAATGCATAAGATGGTGCACATTTTTTTATGAAAGGGACAGGCGATTCTTTAGTATTTTAAAAACCAAGAAAATTAGCATATGGCTCTTAATCCATTAGTTTCTCAAGCCTTTTAGTAATTGAAAACTCCTCTAAAACTTGTAATGTGTTCAATGGAAAATTTTAGCGTAACCAAAGTATGACATGACCTCCCTTTATGTCCGTGGCAATGATCCATCTCTCCACATCGTGTATGCTTTCATTTCTCATTGCATTGCACATGAATTTTCCCTTGTTGTACACATTGTCAAATGGAACCCGGGATAAACCTCTTTAACCTTAACAACTCATTCTTCATTTAATCTCACAAGCTTTTCATGAATGATATTTTAATAATTTCAATGTTCGCTAAGAGAATATGGGTCAAATGGAATCTAAAATTAGATTTACATCTTTCGTGGAGAAGCATGCCACTCATGGAATATTATCTTATAATCATTATTCTAAAATTTTAACTATCATATATATCTTTAACTCCCACTCTAAAAGAGAACACCTATGGTCTTATATACTCAAATTTTCAAGTATGTCATTAACATTGATTTTATTAAGGGACTTTTATTAGGGAAAGTCATGTGCAATGCAATGAGAAATGAAAGCATACGATGTGGAGAGACAATATCATTGCCATGGGGCATAAAGGGAGGTCAAGTCATACTTTGGTTACACTAAAATTTTCCATTGAACATATTACAAGTTTTTAGGAGCATGAGTTATTAGTTATTAAATGGCTTGAGAAACTAATGGATTAAGAGCCATATGTTAATTTTCTCGATTTTCAAAATGCTAAAGAATTGCCCGTTCCTTTCATTAAAAAAAATGTGCACCATCTTATGCAGTATAAAAAGTTTCTCTTTGAAAGTTTAATTCATTTTCTCCATCATCTTTGCAAGCATGGATGATCCAAAAGAATTAATAAATCAATATGACTTTCCTTGCCTTGCGTGTCGAGGAATGAGAAGCACACAAAAGAATTGCAAAACCATGGCTTCACATTACATGAGGGATTCCATCAAGTATGCTTATTGGTGCAAGCTATGTGGAAATAGATTCTAAATATAGATGAGCGAGGGCTCATCAAATAGGAAGAAAAGCCTAGTTATATTATTTTTTGTTCTTGCATTTTTTATTTTTTTTGGAAATGTTGAGTGTTTATGAATTAATTATGATAATGATGTTGATATATTTTAATGTTGATATTTTAAAAGTATATTTATATTTGGATTGAACTCTTATATGCTTTGACTAGTCTCCCCTCTTTTCTTCATCCATACCCATGGCCTCACATTATCACTTCCACTCTTTTGGCGAAAAATCTCTTAGCATTACAAGAAACACTTCCAAGAAATTCAATCCAATCTACATTCGACACAATTTTCTTATCGGAAGAAGTACTTGATGGTGCTAAAGAATGGAAACTCTATGGTTGGTTATCGATTGCTAAGCATCCTTTCTGGTGCTCTACTTGACACCATTAAATATGTATGGATGCTCAAAGGTAATTTTAATTTTTTTGATGAATGATAGTTTTCTTCTTCTTAAGTTTACAAATTGGGAAAATTTTAATATGACTTAGGCGGAGGTCCATGGTTCATATTTGGAAAGTGATTTAGTTTGTAGTCTCTAAACCAATTAAAGAAAATATCTATCCCAATCAGGCCAAGACATTGGACTTACCTCTTTGGTGTTAGAATCACGGTTATATCCAAAATATCTTGTAAAGTGGGCACTCTCTTATGATAGACTATGGCTAAATCCAAAAATTGATGCCATTATTAACTTTAATGGGTGAAACAAACTCACTTATGATTGAAAGAAAGTCTCTTTTCTAGTTGTAGCTCTTCTCCCATAATTCTTCAAACTCAATGCCCTCGGTTGATACAAATGAGGCTAGGTGAGGTCAGTAAACAAACAGGAGGCAAGTTTAGGATTTATGGTTTAGGATTTTTTGGATTTAGGGTTTAGGATTTTAGGGTTTAGGGTTTAGGGTTTATGGTTTATTTAGGATTTAAGGTATAAGGTTTAGGGTTTAGGTTTAGGATTTTAGGGTTTAGAGTTTAGGGTTTTTTTAAGGAATCCCACGAGGAGAGAATTTTATTGTCACAAAGAAAAGTACAAGGTCCTTAAAAGGGGATAATTCTCTTAACTACTGCTCAAAGAGTTACATTCAACATAGAGAGAAAAATCTTCTATGTAATACAACAAAAGCAAGGAAACTAAATAAAAGAAGAAAAAGATCAAAAATAAATAAGGAACAACAGAAACATGATGAACAGCCAAAGCCCACTACTAGAGTTAGAAGCCTTTTGAGTTCCAGAATCCACATCGAGAATGCAAAACCTACAAAGAATCTGTAAAAGAAACCTACAAGCAACTAGAAATTGTAATTATCACAACTAGAGAAAATCAAGCTTTAGCACATAATAAAGTGCAATATAAGAGAGAAGTCTTTTGAGAGTTACACAATCCCATCCAGAAAGTAAAACCTGCAAAGAACCTGTAAAAGAAACTTGCAAGCAACTATAAATTATAACTAGCATAAGAGAGAATTTCTAATAAGAGAATTAAATATAAGGAAAATATTAAATAAAATAAAGAGAAATAAGAAAATAAAGGGTTTAGAAAGTGAACAACCTCTAATGCTAAAGACCATTATTTATGAGGAGAACGGATCTAGTAGATGCAGTGGGTTCTAATGGAAACATTTTTTGCTTTGAAAGAATTCTTTTTGAAAACAGTTTGAAATATTTGATTTTTATCCAAAGTATCACCATCGAAGGGAATTAGAGGTATTAATAATAGGATCGAATATGTCGAACATTTCTAATCACAACTTCCCTTCTTCAATTTGAGTTAAGGCGAAAAGTTGGATTAGAATGAATGTCAATCTTGGGATTTGGAGAAGGAGAGGAAGTAGTACCATTATGAGCACAAATACCAGGGTCAGATTCTGAGTTTTGTTCCAGATTTTTAGCCTTATTCAAATTTTCATTCAAATTATCATTAAAATTTTCATGCTCATCAATTATAAGAGGCAAAGAAACTTGAATAGATTCATTAGTGAGGGAATCAACATTTTTTCAGCCTCTTTTAAATTTGAATTATCTTGAAAAGGCAAGTTTCATGTAAAGAAGGATTGATTGACAAACCATCAGATTCAACATTAGTAATATCTTTGACCATATTAGATTAAGTGGTGGGAGTAGCATTATTGAGAACATCAGTGGATTCCAAGGAGGCTGAAATAATATTACCATTTGAGTTGGCTTTAGGCACATCAATAGGTTTATTGACTTTACCATTAGGTAGAGTAGAATTAGGATCATTCAAAATTTTCTTTTTTAGATGTGGGTGAAGCACAAAGCACTCAGAGTTATCATGCGGTGAATTTTACGCGTGAACAAAAAGCGGAAAGTTTTCAAATTCAACTTTTGGAAATAACCAAAATTTTTTGAGCCAATCCAAACTTCCTTAAGATGTTTTTAGAAATATCAAGTTCAACGATTATCTGAGCAATAGAAGGGCGGATCTTACCGGTGGCGATCAATTTGGGCGAGAAAGAGCCCCAACAATAAGTAAAACCTGATGAGTAATATAGTGAATCCTCATATTCAGAAAATCCAACCACACAGAAATAATCAGTGATTCCTCTTTTATGTCAAAAGGAGACCACTTTAAAATATGCATTTGGAAATTGAATACAAAATAAGATTGTGAGAGAAAACTCTTGAGTAATCCAAATGATCGTTAAGTAAGTTGAATCAAAATATGTCAGGATCGATCAAACCAATAGAGAAATCACCCGAGAGTTTAAGATTGTGAAAAAAGAATGAGTATTGTCCAAATCGGATGGTGTAATGAAAATTTACTAACCAAAGTAAATTTGTATGGCTTTGAAGGCTTCTCGACATCAAGATCCGGACACATGATCCCAGGGGTGCCACGAAAGGAAGTCGAAATCAGATTCATCAAATCAAGAGGAAAGGCTCTTACGGAGAGCATCCTTAAAGGATTTAATAGAACACAATAAGAGGGACATTAGATTCTAGAATACCCATGCGATCTAATGCCTAGCCATCATCGAAAAAATAGAAGCGGTTGGGGCCAATGGAACATCCACCATCTTCAAGCTACACAACATCACGTCGCGGTAGAGCTAAACTAAGCTCTAAGATTGATCAAGGTGGTGAAGAATTACCAAGTGAGAAATCACTCAAAGGGAAAATTGCAATCATAGCATACAGAGAGAGAGGAGTGAGTTGATTCAAGTTCAATTTAGTTCGAGTTCAAGTTGAGTTGAGTTGATTTAGATTGAGTGATTCATTCAGTTCAAGTTGAGTTTAGATTGATTCGGTTGATTCAGTTGAGTTGATTCATTCATGTTGATTTAAATTGAGTTCATGTTCAAGTTGATTCAAATTTAGGTTGATTGATTCAATTGATTTAAGTTCAAGTTCAAGATTGAGTTGATTTGATTCATTGAGCTTGATTAAATTCCAATTGATTGATTCCGTTCAAGATTTAGAATTCGAGATTCAATTTAATTGATTTGATTGATTCAATTCAGATTCAAATCAGATTCAATTAATTCAATTCAAATTGATTCTTGATTCAGATTGATTCAGTTGATTTAGTTTGAATTCAAGTTCAAGTTTAGATTGATTCAGAGATTCATTTAAATTCGATTCAATTCAAATTCATTCAGATTGAGATTTAGATTGATTCAGATTCAAATTCAGTTGATTCATTTAAAATTCAATTCATTGAGATTGATTCAAGATTCAGATTCAGATTGATTGATTCAGTTGAGATTCAATTGATTCAATTCATATTCAATTCGAGCTTGATTTGATTAGAGATTCGATTTGATTAATTCAATTCAGATTCAATTCAATTTATTCAATTGATTCAATTCAAATTTGATTCAAATTCAATTTAATTCAAGATTGATTTAAATTGATTCCTTCAATTGATTTAAATTGATTCAGATTCAATTAGATTGAGATTGATTCAAATTCATTGATTAATTGATTGATTGATTCATTTAGAGATTCATATTCAAATTCAATTCAAATTGAGATTCAGATTGATTCAAATTCAAATTCAATTGAGATTGATTCAATTGATTGATTGAGTTGATTCAATTCAAGATTCAATTCATAGATTGATTCAAATTCAATTTGATTCGATTGATTCAATTGATTCAATTCAATTCAATTGATTGATTCAATTGATTCAAATTGATTGATTCAATTAATTCAAATTTAATTGATTTGATTGATTGATTGAGATTCAGATTGATTAAATTGATTCAAATTGATTTAAATTCAAATTGATTTAGATTGAAAATTCAGTTCCAATTCAGTTCTTGATTCATTGATTGATTTAAATTCATTCATTTGATTGAGATTGATTCATTTAGATTGATTGATTCATTGATTGATTGATTCAAGATTGATTTAATTTAGATTCAGATTCATATTGATTGATTCAATTCAGATTGATTGAGTTGATTCAATTCAAATTTAAGATTGATTCAGTCATTGATTAATTCAATTCAATTGAAATTGATTCATTGATTCAGATTGACACAGATTTATTGAGTTTAAATTTGATTCAATTTAAATTGATTGATTGATTCAATTTGATTGATTGATTTAGATTGATTGATTCGAGATTGAGATTCAATTCAGATTGATTCAAATTCATATTCATATTCAAAGAAATTATTCAAATTCAAGATTGATTCAGTTCAAGATTTGAATTCAGATCAGTCAGATTGATTGATTGATTCAATTGATTCATTTAGATTCGATTGTTGATTTAGATTTAGATTCAGTCTGATTCAATTGATTCAAATTCGATTCAGATTTGAGTTCAAAATTGATTCAATTCAGATTCAATTCAATTGATTCAATTGAGATTGATTCAAAGATTCATTTGATGATTCAAAATTTGATTTGAGAATTCAAATTTCTGATTTAGGAGTTCATATTGAGATTCAGATTCGATTCAATTTAGGATTTAATTCATTGATTCAATTCAATTCAGTTTAAGATTGATTTATATTGATTCATTTCAGTTGATTCATTCGATTAACTTCATTGATTGATTGATTCAATTGATTCAAGATTGATTCAGGATTTGATTGATTCAAGATTGATTCAATTGATTGATTCAGATTCATATTGATTTAAATTCAAATTAGAACTGAGTTGATTTAGAGATTCAGTTGAATGATTCGATTCAGATTCAAATTCAGTTCAATTGATTCAAGTTCAATTGATTGATTCAATTCAATTGAATTCAATTGATTGAATTCAAATTCCAATTCAGAATTCAAATTCAATTCAGATTTAATTTAATTCAAGATTCAAATTCAAGATTGATTGATTAATTCAAGATTTAATTCAGATTGATTCAGATTGAGATTGATTCAAAATTGATTCAATTAGTTCAAATTCAATTTAGATTCAGATTAGATTCAATTGATTTAAATTCAATTCGATTTGATTCAAATTCAATTAATTCAATTCAATTTAAAGATTGATTCATTGATTGATTCAGATTAAGATTGATTGATTCAGATTGATTGATTCAATTCAGATTCAATTCAAATTCATTGATTCAATTCAAAATTCAAATTCAATTCAATTCAAATTCATTGATTCCAATTCAATTGATTCAATTGATGATTCAGATTGAGATTGATTGATTCCAATTCAAATTGGATTCAATTGATTCAGATTCAAATTTAAATTCAATTGATTATTCAATTCAGGATTCAAATTGATTCAGATTCAGTTGATTGATTCAGAGAATTCATGATTCAATTTTAATTCAATTCTTAAATTCAGATTCAGATTCAAATTCAATTCAATTCAATTGATTGATTCAGAATTGATTGATTCAGATTCAATTCAATTCAATTCAATTGAATTTCAATTCATTGATTCATATTAAATTTAGAATTGATTCAATTCAAAATTGATTCAAATTCAATTCAATTTTATTGATTCATTCAATTCAATTGATTTGAGATTCGATTTGATTGAGATTCAAATTCAATTTAGTTCAAATTCATTAATTTAATTGATTCATATTCATTCAATTCAAATTGATTGATTCAGATTCCGATTGATTCAGTCAGTTCATTTGATTCAAGATTCAATTCAGATTCAATTTGATTGATTGATTGATTAATTCGATTGATTCAAATTCGATTTAGTTCAATTTGATTTAAATTCAGATTTATTGATTCAAATTGATTGATTCAGATTGATTTAATTGATTCAGATTGATTGAATTAGATTATTTCAATTTAGATTAGATTGATTCAAGATTCAGTTGATTCATTCAATTTGATTTGATTTGAGATTCAATTGATTCAAATTGATTGATTCTAGAGATTGATTCAATTGATTCTGATTGATTTGAGATTCAAGATTCAGATTGATTCA
Organism: Cymbidium sinense; assembly: GCA_021442155.1. Lineage (NCBI taxonomy): Eukaryota > Viridiplantae > Streptophyta > Magnoliopsida > Asparagales > Orchidaceae > Cymbidium > Cymbidium sinense. The sequence goes on along the minus strand of CM038217.1, from coordinate 82,643,519 downwards.
GTTGATTCAAGATTTAAACTCAGATTTAGATTCATATTGATTGATTCAGTTGAGATTCAGTTGAGTTTAATTCAGATTGATTGATTCAATTTAGATTCAGATTTAATTGATTCATTCAATTGATTCAAATTCAGATTCATTTAATTGAGTTGATTGATTCAGATTCAATTGATTCAGATTCAATTGATTCAATTGATTCAAAATTCAATTGATTAAATTCAGATTCATTAGATTCAATTCAATTCAAATTGTTAAAATTCAGGAATTCAGGGATTCAATTGAATTCAGTTGATTCGATTCAAATTGATTCCAATTGATTCAATTGATTCAAATTCAAATTCATTGATTTAATTCAAGTTCAAATTCAATTCCATTTATTTAATTCGATTCAATTTAATTCAATTTAGAATTCAGTTGATTAGATTGATTCTGATTGATTCAGATTCATATTGATTCAGTTTAGATTCAGATTTGATTATAATTCATTCAATTCAGATTGATTCAGAATTTAGATTCAATTCAGTTTGATTTAGATTCGATTTAGAGTCAAAATTCAGATTCAGTTATTCAATTGATTCAGATTCAGATTGATTCAGGATTCAAATTCAATTGATTCGATCAATATCAGATTTAAATTCAGTTGATTCAAATTTTATAGTTTATATTTATTTAAGTAGGAGTATAAGTTTAGGTTTAGGGTTTAGGTTTAGGGTTTAGGGTTTAGGGTTTAGGGTTTAGGGTTTTGGGTTTAGGGTTTAGGATTTAGGGTTTAGGGTTTAGGGTTTAGGGTTTAGTGTTTAGGGTTTAGGATTTAGGGTTTAGGGTTTAGGGTTTAGGGTTTTAGGGTTTAGGGTTTAGGGTTTTTAGGGTTTATTGATGATACAGGATTTCAGCAAGTTGTCTCCTCTGCAGTTTTCTTGTGGAGGGATTATATGCTGGTTTGCTTTCTTTTCTTGGATATGCCTTTTCATGAGGTTCTGGCTAAGATGGCTCATGCTCTTATGTTTATGTATTCTCATATCAGGATGACTATATTGATGATACTTCTCTTGAATGGGACACTTTATCAATCAACTCTTTGCAATTTTCTCTCTATATTAGATATGATTTTGTTTAGGTTTGCAGGTAACAAAGCTCACAAGACTATCAACAACTGGGTGTTATCTCCTCACAGGTTTGTTGGTATGATGGTGATGATCTCACTCCCTTTTGGTTTGGTAGTAGCTCTTGCGATGTAACCCTTAAGTTTGGATGCTCATATTTGCATCGCCCCAACTTGGTGTGTGGGAGCTGAGCCTTCTCTATCACAATTCCTTACTATCATTCTCAGTTATATTGTTTTCATTTAACCTTTTTTATACGTATTAACCTTTGCTCTAATCTCTCTCCCATTATAATTTTACAGGTAATTCTCTCTTGTTCTCTTGCGGTTTGCTCCATATTATCATGCATTCTCACATCCTCCAGAGCATCAGCCTTAATCTTCCTTTAGCTTATTATGTTAATCATCTTGTATCTTTTGATTGCTTTAATGTCTTCTTTTGCTTTTGGATGTACTTAGATAGGAGATTTACTCCTTAGGTTGATTGTAGCTCTTTGAGCAATAGTTCTGGAGTTTATCCCCTTTAAGGATCTTGTAACCCTCTTTTTGTGGTAATAAAATACCCCTACATGGGGTTTCCCTAAAAAAAAAAAAAAAAAAAACCTAAACCTAAACCTAAAACCCTAAAACCCTAAACCACATTGCCAAACACTAAACCTAAACCCTAAAATCCTAAACCCTAAAACCCTAAACCCTAAACCCTAAACATTAAATCCTAAAAACCTAAAAACCTAAACCTAAACTAAATAAAACCTAAAAAAACCTAAACCTAAATAAAATAAAAAAAGTAAAATAAAATAAAAACCTAATTTAAAACCTAAAAATAAAATAAAATAAACTAAAATAAAATAAATCTAAACCTAAACTAAACTAAAGGATAAAATAAAGCTTAGAATAAAAAACCAAAATAAAATAAAAACTAAACATAAAATAAAAATAAAATAAACCTAAAATAAAATAAAATAAAAAAATAAATAAAAACCTAAACCTCAAAAATAAACCTAAAAATAAATAAAAAATAAAACTTAAACCCTAAACTAAAAATAAAATAAACCTAAAATAAAAATAATATAAACAAAATAAAATAAACCTAAACCTAAACTAAAATAAACTACACTAAAATAAATAAAACTTAAACTAAGTCTAAAATAAACTAAACCTAAACCCTAAACTAAATAAAATAAAATAAACTAAAATAAACCTAAACTAAAGCTAAAAATAAAACCTAAAATAAACAAAATAAAACCCTAAAATCTAAACCAAAAAAAATAAAATAAAAACTAAACCTAAACCTAAAAATAAAAAATAAAACTGAACTTGGAAAAAATAAAATAAAATAAAACCTGACTAAAAAAAAAAACCCTAAACAAATCTTCCTTAATACCACAACACTACTAGACCCCAATCTGAGATTCATCTCAAACCCCTATCATCATAAACCTAAACCCCTCACTCCCACCCTTGACTCCAAATTCACAAAATTATCTACCTGAAAAGGCTGAACAAACCTAAAATCCTAAATTACTCTAAGGCCACTGAGAAACTTTAAACCTACACTTGAGACCTAAAGATCCAAAACCTAAAGAATATAAAAATTAAAATTAAAAAATAAACTGACTAAACAGCTAGATTAAAATAATGAAACTAATTAGATAATAAATTAAAAATAAAATGAGCTAATTAATTAAAGATAAAAGACTGAGATAATAATAAACTAAAATAAATAAAAATAAACTAATAAATAAAAATAGTAATGAGCTAAACTACCATTTGCTTTTTTTTTTTAAAAAACAACCCTGATCTTAGTCTAACCTTCCCAAACTCCACTAAATGATCCTCCATGATCTAACTAACTAACACTAAACCCACTACCCTTTACACCTAATTAACCCTTCAAAAAACACTCTACTAAACACAAATAAACCATAAAATTAAATCTTAAAACCTGACACCAAACCCACACAAACCCTAAACACTAAAACCATAAACCCAAACAAAACCCTAAAACTAAACCTAACCCAAACTCTAAACCCTAAACCACAAAAACCACAAACCAAAGCCAAGATAAACACTAAACACTAAACCACCTATAAACCCAAACCCCTTGGGATGGTGTTAATTATAGCTCATTGACTTGATTAGCAAGATTTCAAGTTGTCTCCTCTGTATTTTCTTGTGGAGGGATTATATCTTTGGTATGCTTTCTTTTCTTGGATATGCCTTTTCATGAGGTTCGCTAAGATGGGTCATTCTCTTATGTTTATGTATTCTCATGTCAGGATGACTATATTGATGATACTTCTCTTGAATGGGACACCTTATCAATCAGCTCTTTGCAATTTCCTCTCTATATTATTGATTGGGTTGATTGAGTTCAAGCTTCAGTTGAGTTGATTTGGTTCAAGTTGATTCAATTCAGAATTGATTTGAGTTCAAGTTCATGTTAAGGTTCAGATTCAATTGGTTCGAGCTTAGGTTCAGTTGATTCGAGTTTAGTTCATCGATTGATTCCAAGTTTGATTCCATTCATTGATTCAAATTCAGTTGAGTTGAGTTGATTTGATTCGTTCAGTCTGATTCAGTTGATTCAAGTTCATTCGAGTTGATTCTGATTGATTGAGTTCATGTTAGGTTCCCTTGATTGATTCAGTTCAATTCATTGATTCAGGTTAGATTGATTGGTTCAAATTGATTCAGTTTGATTTAGGTTTAGATTTAGGATTTAGAGTTTAAAGTTTAGGATTTAAATTTAAGTTTAAAGTTTAGGTTTAAATTTTAGATTTAGGATTTAAAGTTTAAGTTTAAGGGTTTAAAGATTTAAAGTTAGGATTAGTTGATTTAAGGTTTAGATTTCGTTTAGGTTTAGGTTTAGGTTTAGATTTGGTTTAGGTTGATTTAATTTAAGGTTCAAGGTTTAATTTTAGGGTTTAAGTTTAATTGAGTTTTAGATTCAGTTGATTCAGTTGAGTTCTTCAGGTTTAAGTTTAGGGTTTAGGTTTAGGATTTTGGGTTTAGAGTTTAGGGTTTTAAGAATCCAGAGGAGAATTTTGTCACAAAGAAAAGGTAAGGGTATCTAACTCTCAAGAGCTACATTCAACTAGAGAAAAATCTCCTATGTAATAAAAAGCAAAACTAAATAAAAGAAGAAAAAGATCAGAAATAAATAAGGAACAACACAGGAAACATGATGAACAACCAAAGCCCACTACTAGAGTTAGAAGCCTTTTGAGAGTTGCAGAATCCACATCGAGAATGCAAAACCTACAAAGAATTTGTAAAAGAAACAGAAATTGTAATTAGCACAAAGAAAATCAAGCTTTAGCACAATATAAGAGAGAAGTCTTTTGAGAGTTACACAATCCCCATCCAGAAAGCAAAATCTGCAAAGAACCTGTAAAAGAAACTTGCAAGCAACTATAAATTATAACTAGCATAAGAGAGAATTTCTAATAAGAGAATTGAATCTAAGGAAAATATTAAATAAAATAAAGAGAAATAAGAAAATAAAGGGTTTAGAAAGTGAACAACCTCTCTGCCAAAAGACCATTATTTATGAGGAAGAACCAGATCTAGTAGATCTGGTCGAGTTCTGATTTTTGCTTTGAAAGAATTCTTTTTGAAAACAGTTTGAAATATTTGATTTTTATCCAAAGTATCACCATCAGAAAGGGACTGATTAGAGGTATTAATAATAGGATCATAATATGTCAGAACATTTCTAATCACAACTTTCCCTTCTTCAATTTCAGGATTAAGCTGAAAAGTTGGATTAGAATGAATGTCAATCTTGGGATTTGGAGAAGGAGAGGAAGTAGTACCATTATGAGCACAAATACAGGTGGGTCAGTTTTGTTCATTTTTAATTTTCATTCAAATTATCATTAAAATTTTCATGCTCATCAATTATAAGAGGCAAAGAAACTTGAATAGATTCATTGAGGGAATCAACATTTTTTTAGCCTCTTTTAAATTTGAATTATCTTGAAAAGGCAAGTTTCATGTAAAGAAGGATTGATTGACAAACCATCAGATTCAACATTAGTAATATCTTTGACCAGATTAGATTAAGTGGTGGGAGTAGCATTATTGAGAATATCAGTGGATTCCAAGGAGGCTGAAATAATATTACCATTTGAGTTGGCTTTAGGCACATCAATAGGTTTATTGACTTTACCATTAGGTAGAGTAGAATTAAGATCATTCATAATTTTCTTTTTTAGATGTGGGTGAAGCACAAAGCACTCAGAGTTATCATGCCCGTGAATTTTACGAACAAAAGCGGAAAGTTTTCAAATTCAACTTTTGAAAATAACCAAAATTTTACGAGCCAATCCAAACTTCCTTAAGATGTTTTTTAGAAATATCAAGTTCAAAATTATCTGAGCAATAGAGTGTGATCTTACAAATGCGATCAATTTGAATCGGTAGAAAGCCCAACAATAAATAAAACCGAGTAATATAGTGAATCCTCATATTGAAATCAACCACGAAATAATTAGTGATTCCTCTTTTATGTCAAAAAGGGGACACCACTTTAAAATATGCATTTGGCAATTGAATACAAAATAAGATTAACGAGAGAAAACTCTTGAGTAATCCAAATCGTTAAGTAAGTTGAATCAAAATATGTCAGGATCGATCAAACCAATAGAGAAATCACCAGAGTTTAAGATTGTGAAAAAAAAATGAGTATTGTCCAAATTTGGGATGTAATGAAAATTTACCAACTAAGTAAATTTGTATGGCTTCTGAGCTTCTACATCAAGATCGGACACATGATGTGGGGTGCCACGAAAGGAAGTCGAAATCAGATTCATCAAATCAGAAGAGGAAAGGCTCTTACCAGAGAGAGCATCCTTAAAGGATTTAATATGAACACAATAAGAGGGACATTAGATTCTAGAATACCCATGAGATCTAATGCCAGGCAAAAAAAAGATAGAAGTTGCGGGGCCAATGGAACATTCACCATCTTCAAAGCAACATCACGTCGCTGAGAAATTAAACCAAGCTAAGATTCATCAAGATTGGTGAAGAATTAGAGGTGAAGAAATCACTCCAAAGGGAAAATTGCAATATGCGAGGAGAGGAGGTGAGTTGATTGATTCAAGTTCAATTTAGTTCGGGTTCAAGTTCAGTTGAGTTTGAGTTGAGGTTGAGTGAGTTCAGGTTGAGTTCAAGATTCAGTTTAAGTTGATTCAGATTCGAGTTGATTCGATTCATATTGATTTAGATTCGAGTTCATGTTCAAAGTTGATTCAATTCAGTTCAGTTGAGTTCAAATTCAAGATTCGATTGATTCATTCATATTGATTTAGGTTGATTTCAATTGATTGATTCAATTTAGATTTCAGAGTTCAATTATTGAGATTCAAGATTCATTCAAGTTGATTCAAGTTGATTCAATTCAATTCATTCAATTGATTCATTAGATTCGATTCAAGATTTAATTCAAATTTGATTGATTCAATTGATTTAGTTGATTCAAGTTTAAAGATTGATTCATTCGAAGTTGATTGAGATTCAATTGAGTTCAAATTCAAGAATTGATTCAGATTCATTAGTTTGATTCATTAATTCATTGATTCAGTTATTGATTCAGATTGATTCATTCAATTGATTCAATTCAATTGAGATTAAATTCATTTGATTCTTGATTCAATTCAATTATTCATTAATTCATTCAGAGATTCAGGTTGATTGATTCAATTTGATTCAGATTCAGGATTCAGTTCAAATTCAATTCAATTTGATTCATTCAATTCAGATTCAATTGATTGATTGATTTAGAGATTTGAAATTGATTCAATTCAAAATTTTCAAAATTGATTCTGATTGATTCATTCATTTAATTCATTCAATTCATTCATGAAAAGTTGATTCAATTCAATTGAATTCGATTCATTGATTCAATTCATTGATTCAATTTAAATTCAATTGATTCAATTCAAATTCAGGTTTGAGATTTATTGATTTAGATTTATTCAATTAAATTATTCATTCAATTCAGTTTCATTTAATTCAGATTCAGTTCAATTTGATTCAGATTTGATTGATTCAGATTCAGATTCGATTTGATTTTGATTCAGATTTATTCATTGATTCATTGATTCAGTTTAAATTCAATTCGATTCGATTTATTCAATTGATTCAATTCAATTCAGATTTAAATTCAATTCATTTGATTCAGAAAATTTGATTTAATTCAATTGATTCAAGATTCATTCATTTATTCAGTTGATTAAATTTGATTTGATTCAATTCAATTTAAATTCAGTTTAATTTGATTGATTCATTCAAATTCAGATTCAATTGATTGAAATTGATTTCAACTTGATTGATTCAGTTTCATTTTCAGATTGATTCATTATTGATTGATTGATTTGATTCAATTTATTCAGTTCATTGATTCAATTCAGTTAATTGATTCGTTCAATTCAGATTGATTTTCAAATTCAAGATTTGATTTTTCAATTCATTCAGATTGATTAATTTAGATTCAATTAGTTATTCATTAAAATTGATTCAGATTGATTCAGATTCAAAGATTTAATTCTTGATTCAGATTCAATTAGATTCAGTTCAATTCAATTCAAGATTTGAATTCAAGATTCAGTCAATTGATTCATTCGATTGATTGATTCAGTTGATTCATTTAGATTCAATTGATTAGTTCATTCAGATTGATTTATTGATTCAGATTCAATTCAAAAGATTCAAATTCATTTAGAGATTGATTCAGATTCAATTCAGATTTAGATTCAGATTATTCATTGATTGATTTAATTCATTCAATTCAGATTCAATTGATTCAAGATTCATTGATTCGATTCAATTTAATTGATTCCTTGATTTGATTGGTGATTCAAATTCATTGATTGATTTGATTCAAAGATTTAGATTCAAGATTCAGTTGATTCAATTTGATTCAGTTCAATTGATTCCAGTTCATTCATTTAAGTTAAAATTGAGCGATTCATTTAATTCAATTGATTCAGATTCAATTCAATTCGATTTGATTCAAATTCAGATTGATTCAGTTGATTCAGATTCAAATTAAAATTCATTCAAATTGATTGATTCAAATTCAGATTTAATTTAATTCAATTCAAGTTCAATTCAATTCAATTAGAGATTTAATTTCAAAGATTCAAATTGATTGATTCATTTAATTCATTCAGATTGATTCAAGATTCATTTTAGTTCATTTTATTATTCAAATTCATTGAGTTGAGTTTGATTCAAGATTCATTCAATTCAGTTATTCAATTTAATTCAGATTCAATTAGATTCCAATTCGATTAAATTGATTCATTTAATTGATTTAAGTTCATTGATTCGATTTAGATTGATTCAGATTCAAGTTCAGTTCAAGTTCAGGTTCAATTCAGTTCAATTCAGTTCAGTTCAGTTCAATTTAGTGATTCAATTCAGATTCAGATTCAAATTCAGTGAGATTTGTTGGTGATTAGATTCAATTCAATTGATTGATTCTGATTCAATTCATTGATTGAGATTCAATTCAGATTTCAATTCAATTTAAATTCCTTTGAGATTCAGATTGAGATTGATTGATTGATTCAGATTCAGTTATTATTGAGTAGGTTGATTTGTTCAATTCAGTGAGATTGATTCAGTTCAATTCAGAGTTCAGATTCAGTTGATTCAGGAGTTCTCAGGTGATTGGGTTGATTCAGTCAGTTGAGATTCAAATTGATTTGATTTAATTCATTAGATTCATTCAGTTCAATTCAGTTCATTCTGATTCAATTCAAATTGATTGTTCAGATTCAGTTTTGTTCTGATTCACTTTTGATTCAGTTTAGCTTCATTTGATTCATTCATTGAGTTATTCAGTTGATTTAGGTTGAGTTGATTCAGTTCAGTTTAGTTGATTGATTTAAGATTGATTCAAGTTTGGTTTAGTTGATTCGATTTTGGGTTTAGAGTTCAGTTGATTGAGTTGATTCAATTCAATTTAGGTTTAGGTTCATTCATTGAGTTGATTCATTAGTTCTCTTTTGATTTCAATTTCTTTGAGTTTGGCCAATTAGTATGATCCTTCAGAATAATTGATGTGCATAGTCATAATTGATTCATGCCTCAATTTCATTCAAGTGGTGCAGGAGTTTCCCAAATTTGGGTCATTCAACACAACTTCATCATCCTTGACTCATTGCATTCATCGATACAAAAATGTACAGAATCAGATGCAAAAAACCGCCGAGAATCAACGACCATCAAATTTCTTCCATTTGGAATATAATGAACATAATCAAAGAAGTAGGCAAAATTGGAAAAGTCTAAATGCTCGTACCCTCAGAGTCTGAGAGCATAAAATAACACCCAAATCATCCAAGCGACCAAATTCCATTGGAATGCCTAAACATAAACTCAAAAAAATAGGCAAAATAATTTGGAAAAAGGTCTTAAATGATCTCAGATGAGATACAGTCTGAAATAGCCCAGAAATCATCTAAGCGACCTCAGTTGCTCCATTGAATGCCTAAATGATCTGTACCCTCCAAAGAGGTATAGAGAGTACAGATGCCAAAATAACCCCCAGAAACCATCCTAACAGCCTCCAAATTCCTTCCATTGGAAAGTAATGAACATAATCTAAAAAATTAGGCAAAATAAATTGAAAAAAAGTCCAAATGATCTGCTCAAAGAGGGAATCTGGATGTAAAATACCCCAGAAACCATCCAAATAGCCTCCAAATGCTTCCATTGTAATGCTTAAACATAATCAAAACAAGTAGGCAAAATGGAAAAGAAGTCTAATGCTTCTACCCTCAAAGAGTACGAGAGTCTGAGATGCAAAAACTACCATAAATCATCCAAACATCAAATTATTTTCATTGGAATGTAATGAACATAATCAAAAGAAATAGACAAAATAAACTGGAAAAAGAAGGCCTTAAATGATTTGTACCCTCCAAAGATCTGAGAGATCTGGATGCAAAAATAAAATCATACATCAAATTGCTTCCATTGGAATGCCTAAACATAATCTCAAGAAAAAGCAGGCAAAATAAAAAAAAAGAAAATTCTCAATTCAGTAAAAGAGAGTAAGATGCAAAATAATACTAAAAGTAAAATTCAACAAAAGAATACAAATTGCTTCTAATGGGATGTAATGAACATATTCTCTTGAACAGAGAATATCACTTCATTCAAGAAAATTGAAATATTCGAATTTCTATTTAATACATCCTCATAAATTGGTCGCTATTTAGCGTTCTCCATATTCATGGTTCTTTTGTAAAAAGAAATGAGATTTTTATTTCTCTTCGAGCTCATTTTGCTAAAAAAACAAACCCCAATCATCTATATATTTCTTTTAAATTTCTCGCATTCTTACAGTTGTCGGGCAGGGGAGTGTAAATGGCGTCGTGAATACACCATCCCTTCTGACCTATGGTTAAGCAGAGCATCAGAAAGCGAGGCGACATGGGCGACCAGATTTCAGCGGTGGGGTTGGATCAGGAGGTATTGTCTATGAGAAATGAGCGAGGAAAAGCCGGGAAGGCCAGAGATCGGTGGTTGGCATCAGGAGGATCAGTGATGTCAGGAAATGGCGTTGCGATGGCGAGAGGTGAACGGGCACCGATCAACGAGGGTTGGGCCTTTGAGTTGGTTAGAAAATTAAGGAATAATCGGTGGCAGGTGGGAGGAGGCGTCCATGACGTGCAATCCACCGATCAGTGGTGGAGAGATTCTCATTGATAGTGATGATACATGGAGGCGAGAGAGAGCAAAGCATATATATGTGTGTATAGAAATATATGTTATTTTATAAAATTTCTAAAAAAATAGATTTAGTAGATGTGATCAATTTTTTGGGTTGGATTTGAACTAAATAAATGTCTAATCTATTACTTTTTTGGATGTATGGGTCACTCGATTTTGTTATGAACAAATAGTGGAAAGCATTATAAAAGCACTTTGTGTCAAATTCAAAATCAAAATTATGATTAATTAATATGCCAATATTATTAAATCAATTACAAGAAGAATTGAAGTGACATCAAGATCAAATGGCAAATCAAAATTTGTGTTTTATATGACATTATTAAATGACTAATCAAGATCTATGATATTTATAAATTTCTTTATTATCTCAAAAGTTTAAATAAAAGATATTAAAATAAAATTTATATAATTCTATATTTTTACATAAAAGAAACACAGGATAACTTTCTTACATGTGAAGAATTGACAAGTTCTTGAATTGAATGATAAGTGATGACTTATAATTTCTTCTAACAATGCTTTAATCATAGAATTAAGAATAGAGATTAATCCATGGTGATAAGTCCCTCAAGCAAATTTTATCATTTTTTTTTAATTTGAAGCTCAAAGACTCTCTTAGCAATATTTATTTTCTCTATCATAAGATTAAGTTGAAGGTTACAAACCATTGCCTTTATTTATTCAAAATCTTTAGTAAATTTAATTTCAAGCTAATGAGTTTGAATTGAATTAACACTAAATCACTTCATCCTCAACACTTCAACAAATACGAATCTCAACTTGATTCTTATGAACAACTTCTTTTTCTTTCTTTGAACTATTGGAGGCATCAACATATACATTATCTCTGATTGATGACCTTAAATGATTGACAACTAGCCCATTTTAAAAGTTGGCAACTCATTTGGCACAATTATAGTTAGACTTATTAGTATATTTATTGATTTAATCTAAGATGTTCTAGACAAGGTGTCTTTACTATTGTCTATTTCTAGGAGGGTGGTTGAAAAATATCAATTATAGTGGAAATCTCAATGGAAACTTTAATTTTCTTTTCCTCATCAACATTCTCAATTTGTTCTACTTAATTTTTTTAAATACATGTGATTGAAGATTAATCTTTGACCTTATGCTTTTCATGTTTATTATAGCTCTCTAGTAACATTACAAAATCTTCTTTGCTAGAATTAATACTTCTTGATTTTCTTTGTCTTCAAATTTGAGAAAAACTAGACTAAGATCTTTAGAAAGAAGCATTATAGACCCAAAGTTGCCATATAGAGTCTGTTTGTCAAATCCATAGAATCAATCTTAATTGATATACCAATTCATTAAAATAATATTTTTATTATATTATTCATTTATGATTTTTAAGAGAAAAAAAGAGAACTAATATACACCAATGTCATCTAAACCGAGTTAGATCAATATTGTTAATCACTCAGTTCAAGTATAATACAAATTGACTAGTTAAAGAGGATCAATTCACTATCAAGATCAAATCAACAAAGAAGAAGATCATCTCATTAACGAGTTCATGTTATCTAAGATATTTGACACATTTCTTCAATATCCAATAAAACTTTTACTCATTGAGATCACTTGAAATTTACATAACAATGGCTTCAATTGAAGTTGTTTTTAGAATGCATTATATATTCTTATTTTTAATTAGAAAACCATAAGCTAATTTGGCTTATTTAATTTCCTACAATGCTTGTTAAACTTTGTTATGTAATTTTACTTATATCATTAATCGATATGCAATGTTTGATCATTGTAATGTTTTCATGTAGCATTGCATATTGATCTTAACATATAAATAGAGAGGTCAGATTGTGGGTCTTTAAGTATCAAGTCATACTCATATTTAAAATTTGATAAAATTATAGAGCTTCTCTCTAAGATTTCTCTCTCCTTTTGTCTCTCTTTAACTTAATCCATACTTGTTATAAGTGAAGTTTTAATGTCACTTAAAAAAAAATCTAAGTCCAAAATCATCAAGGATGGTAAATTTGATGTCACTTTAATCTTTAAATTGCACATCTAATTTGCCACTTTCAATAAGGAATGTGAACATACTATAAGAGTGGGATACTAATTAAAATAAACATCCATTGATGCAAATTCAAAAATTATATTAATTCAAGTGCAAGGAATATAAAATTAAAAATAAATATTTTCTTATCGAAATCATTTTTTTTTTCAAAATTTAAACTTATAGCTTCTATTTTGAAAAATTAATGGTATTGCACTAAATAGCATTACCAATCCTAAGAAAATTTGAAGTAGATGCAACTACTTGCATTCAATGCTTAGATTATTTGATATAGTCCCCACCAAATTTACAAAGGAAGTTGTCCAAGCAAAACTACTCATCAACTTAAAATGAAGTTGAATTTGTTCATAAAAAATTATCACAACTTATTTATGTATAATTAAAAATCACAAACTAGTTAAGCTTATTCATCTAATAAGTACCTATTAAAGTAGCATCCCATATAAGTTTACTTTGTATAGCTTATCAAATATAGCAATGCACCTTAACCAAACCTATAAATAAAGGTCATAAGGTGGGCTTTGAGCATCAAGCCACATCCCCATATTTGTATTTTTTTGCTGATGAAACTTCTACTAGCATTTTACAACAATGTTAGTAAAATATAGGTTTTCATTATAAGCATGTTTGTTAGTTGATGATAAAAGTAAAATAATGAATTTTTAAGAAAATATTAATAATCATTATAATTATTACATATATACACTATATATATATATATATATATATATATATATATATATATATATATATATATATATATATATATATATATATATATAATACTTATTTACTTAAATTTAATTTGAGATGCATATAATATAAACTTAATTATAATTATACTCATTTCAAAATAAGTAATTACTTTTTTTAGTCTTGACTAAAATATGGATAGCATCTTGAATTAAATTTTTCCAGTGAAAAAAGTTAGGCCAGCATCCCTTAACAACAAATTCAATTAGGTTGGATCTTAAAATTATTAAATTATTAATATTATTAATATGATGCATAAGTAATAATTAAATATTATACAATACTCCCCTCAAAATAAATATAATAACTTTAATAATTGCAGTGTTAAGAATCTTTTATAGTAGAAATAATTGATAATTTCAAAATGTTATCATCCTTGTTCAATTGAGTTTGAAATTAGCATTAAGGGTTTCAGTTTTTTTGTTTAAATTTATTGATATAAAATAAATTATAAGATGATAAAAAATTATAATTAAATTAAAATTTTAAAAAATCAGTAATTTATTTTTAAAATTATTTGAAATTTTTTGGCACTGATCGATATAAAAAATACAATTTTGTAAATTAAATTAACAATAATTAAAAAAATTTTTAAGGGCTCTTTGCTTGCTTACATTTAGAATCTGATTAAGAAAATACGATTATAAAGTGAATTATGTAAAGGATTACTTTATAGTTGTTTGGTTCAGAGCTTTACAAATACATGATCTTGTTTTTTTTTTTTGTTTGGTTGACAAAATGTAATGTAAAGTAAATTATAGGTTTGGACGTCGGGTGGAGGTCGTTAATTGTGAATTGGCGGTGGCCGAATTGAAGCGGAACGGCGGGTGCGACCAGCATTTACATTGTGTATTTATTTGATTTGAATTCAAATCATCAAATTTCTCTCGGTATATTTTGATCAAATAAATCATGTATTTACTTTCTTTTAAAAAGCAGAAAATTTAATAGAATAATGTAAAGTGAATACAATACACTCACTTTATTTGCAACCAAACGAAAAATTAGTACATTTACAAATTTGGGAAGAAGTGTGTCAAATATGTTAGCATTAACAATTATCTAATCTTTATCTTTTCTCATTAACTTTAAAAAAAAATATTAGAATATCTTGATATTATTTATGAATCGAAAATTATTTGATTTATTCTAAGATTAATAATAATAATAATAATAATATATATATATATATATATATATATATATATATATATATATATATATATATATATATATATATATATATATATATATATATATATATATATATATATATATATATATATATATATAATTTTTGAAATATATTAGTAATTTTAAACTTTAATTTTAATATTGTATTAGAAATAATTTTATTTAATTTTAAAATTGAGGTGTATAGTTCGTTGGGATGAGCGGGTCTCGTTCCCATGCAACTGCATCAATCTGCCATTTAATGCTCCATTAGTAAGAACTCTGCTACTCATCCCAGTCTGCAAAATACTCTCCCTTCAGTCGAAGGTGACGAAAAGGTTCCAATGGAAACTATCTCCACCGATTTCCATGACCCTCCATCTCCTGTTCTCCTGCGGCGCTGCAGAACCCCTTTACGGCCTCGATGAGTTCCCTCCGTACCTTTGTCCTCTTCTCACTTGACGCGCTCTTCTTCCTCTTCCTCCGCTCTCTGGTGAAGCAAATGATCCGACTCATTGGAATGAAGGTCCGATGGTGACCCGAAATCATGTATGAAATACTAAGATTCTTGATTGTATTTTCCAGCTGACAAAGAGATTGGAAGAAGCGTCGAGGAATGGGTGCAATGTGGTGCCATTACTGATGCATTTTCTCCTATCACTTGGTTGATTGCCTACCGCGTAGCGAGAGAGAGATGCTCCCAGCTTCTTGTTTGAGTGGAGCAAGGCTCTGTAGGGACCAATATGGTATTCTTTCGATTCCTTTTTGCCCTTTCTTTGCTTTCGTTAATTCTTGGGATTACTAAAACCCTAATTAAAGGAAATAACATAGTATCATTTGATCTTCAAATAATAATAATAATAAAAAGAATCACTCAGATTTCATGATTTTTTAATGTAATTTTTAATTCCATAAAATAAAAAAATAACTCTGATTTTTTAATTATATTGTTATGTTCGATATTCTGAGTGTTGGAGCTCAACCGGATGAAGATTATAACAAAAGAGAATAGGGTCTATATAAGACCATGAAGAAGGCTCATCTTCAAAGTAATGGAGGACCCATTGGAAGTTCTCACAAACATGGAGGGTTGGAGTCCACTTGCTTATACATATTGATCTCCCTAACATTTTGTGGTATATATAAATGAAACTATTTATTGAAAAATATTAGTTTATAATTTCTTGAAAATTATGATTGGTACTTTTATTGAATTGATTTAGTTTAAGTTCAATTGTTTTAGGATTGTTAAAATTCAATTGAGTTTTGATTGATTCAGTTGAGTTGATTGAGTTCAATTGATTGATTTATTCATGTTCAATTGAGCTCGATTAGGTTTTGATTGATTTAGGTTGATTGATTGATTTAGATTCAGTTGAGTTGAGTTTGAGATTCAGATTGTTATTTCATTGATTCAGTTCAAGCAGTTGATTCAAGATAGTTGATTTGATTCAGAGATTCAGATTCAGATTCAGGAGTTTGAGATTCAAATTGATTCAATTTGGATTCATTGAAATTGATTCAGGTGATTCATATTGATTCAATTCAAATTAAATTCAGATTCAATTCAATTCAAGATTCAATTGATTCAATTCAAGTTGATTGAGTTTAAATTGAGATTCAAATTCAATTGATTGATTGATTCAATTCAATTCAATTTAATTCAAATTGATTGATTGATTCAGATTCAATGATGATTCAGATTAATTCATTCAATTTAAATTCCTTCAAGATTAAATTGAATTGATGATTCAATTGATTCAATTGATTCAATTGATTCGATTGATTCAAAAGATTCAATTCAATCTAAATTCAAATTAAAGATTCAATTCAGATTAATTCAATTCAAAATTTAATTTAGATTGATTCATAAATAAAGATTAATAATTCAATTGAAATTGATTTAAATTCATATTAAATTCAATTCAATTAGATTCAAATTCCTTTAAATTCAATAATTGAGATTGATTGTTCATAATGATTCAAATTCTGTTTAAATTCAAACCAATTCAATTGATTGAGTTTAGTTAGTTCAGTAAAGTTCAAGTTTAAATTGATTCAGTGATTGATTCAATTTAAGAATTAATTGAGATTCAGTTCAGTTGATTCAAATTGACCTGATTTAATTGATTTTGATTCAATTTAATTCAAATTGGTTAAATTCAAGTTGAGATTCAATTGATTGATTAAAAATTGATTCAAGTTCAATTGATTCATATATTCAAATTAGATTATTGATTGATTTAATTGATTTAGTTTAAGTTTAGATTTGAACCAGTATTGAGTTTATTCATTGATTTAGTTAATTGATTGATTCAGGATTTAGATTGTTCAGGTTCAGTCTGATTCAAAATTCAGTTGTTGGTTGATTCAGGGTTCAGTTCATTCAATTGATTCAGAAGTTGATTCGATTGATTGATTCAATTGATTGATTTAGTTGATTTGATGTTGATTCAGTTCAATTTAGCTCAGTTAGTTCATGTTGATTTTGGTTTAGATTGATTGATTTAATTGATTGAGTTTTATATTTGATTCATTAAAATTCAGATTCAATTGATTCAACTTCCATTCAGTTGAATTGATTAGATTCAGTTCAATTCAGATTCAATTCAATTGATTCAGTTGAGTTCATGTTAATTAAATTCAATTGAGCTTAGACTCAGTTGATTTAGTTCAATCAATCGATTGATTCAAATTGATTCAAGTTCAATTCAAGATTCCAGTTATAGTTTATTCAAGTTCAATTTTGATTCAATTGAGTTTAGTTCAATTGATTCAGTTTAATTGATTCAAGATTCAATTCAGTTAAAATTCAAATTTAAGATTCAGATTAAATTGAAATTGATTTAAAATTTGTGATTCTTAATTTGATTCAGTTCACTAAATTCAATTTTAGATTGTTTAAATTGTTGATTTAATTAGTTCAGATTCAGTTCTGAGTTCAAAATTCAATTGATTCAATTCAAATTTAGTTAGTTCAATTGATTAGAAATTTTGATTCATGATTAATTTAAAATTTGATTCAAGTTCAGATTTATTTAAATTCAGATTGATTCAATTCAATTCATTCATTTCAAATTCTTCAATTGATTGATTCAGTTCTTAATTCAGTTAAGATTCAGGTTCATATTGATTCAGATTATTGTGATTCAAGCAAATTGAGTGATTAATTAGTTGATTTTTGAGTTGAGATTTGAGTCCAGTTCATTCCAGGTTTAGTTTTGATTGATTTAGAGTGAGATTGATTGATTGATTTAGTTTGATTCATTTTGATTCTGATTGATTCATGGGTTGAGTTCATTGATTCAGATGATTGATTTGATTGAGTTCATATTGATTCAACTTCAAGTTTGAATTGAGTTCTTCATTTGATTCTGAGTTGATTGTTCAAGTTTAGTTTAGGTTGGGTTCAAAATTCAGTTTAATTCAATTTAATTCAGAGTTCAAGTTTAGGTTCGATTTTGATTTAGGTTCAAGTTGGGTTGAGTTCTTGAGTTCAATTTAGGTTTAGGATTCATGAGTTGATTGATTCAAGTTCTCTTTTGATTTCAATTTCTTTGAGTTTTGCTTAAGATCCTTAACATGATGTCTAGTCATAATAGGTTCGCCTCAGTTTCATTAGAGCATTGGTGCAAGGAGTTTAATTTGGGTCATTAGGACACAACTTCATCATCATGCGACTCATTGATGCATTCATCGGCCAAATATATAAAAAATCTGATAAAAGGGAAAATCAAAATTATTTCTTCCATTGGAATATAATGAACATAATCAAAAGAAGTAGGCAAAATAAACGGAAAAAAGTCTAAATGCTATACCCTCAGGAAGTGCAGAGGAACACATGCAAAATAACACCCAGAAATCATCCAAGCAGCCACCAAATTACTTTCATTGGAATGCCTTAAACATAAACTCAAAAAATAGGCAAAATAAGCTGGAAAAAAGGTCTTAAATGATCTGTACCTTCGAGAAAGGTACATAGAGTACAGATGCAAAATAGCCCCAAAATCAAGCGACCTCAGTTAAAATGTAAATGATCTGTACTCAAAGAGGTATAGAGTAAATGCCAAAATAACCCCAAAACCATCTACCTCAAATTCCTTCCATTGGAAAGTAATGAACATAATCTAAAAAATTAGGCAAAATAAATTGAAAAATGAAGTCCCTAAATGATCTGTACTCTCCAAAGAGGTACAGAGAGTACAGATGTAAAATACCCACCAGAAACCATCCAAATAGCCTCCAAATGCTTCCATTGTAATGCCCTAAACATAATCAAAACAAGTAGGCAAAATAAACTGGAAAAAGAAGTACCTTAATGCTCAACACCCTCAAAGAAGTCTGATGATGCAAAAAAAACTACCCATAAATCATCCAAACAGCCATCAAATTATTTTCATTGGAATGTAATGAACATAATCAAAAGAAATAGACAAAATAAACTGGAAAAAGAAGGCCTTAAATGATTTGTACCTCAAGAGGTACAGAGAAGATGCAAATAAAAAATCATCAAGACCATCAAATTGCTTCCATTGGAATGCCTAAACATAATCTCAAGAACACAAAATAAAAAAAAAAAGAGTCCTAAATGCTCTGTACCTCCAAAAAGAGTACGAATCAAAATAATACTAAAAAGTAAAAATTCAACAAAAAAGAATACAAATTGCTTCTAATGGGATGTAATGAACATATTCTCTTCAGACAGACCAGGAATATCACTAACAAATCGTAGAAAAATTGCACGAGAAATATTACCGATGAATTTCTATTTAATACATCCTCAGCTAAATTGGTTATTTCCTCGCGTTCTCCATATTCATGGTTCTTTTGTAAAAGAAATGAGATTTTTATTTCTCTTAGAGCTCATTTTGCCTAAAAAACTAACCTAAACCCTAAATCCTCTATATATTTTTTTAAATTTCTCGCACATTCCAAGCGGCTTACGGGTCGGGTGGGAGTGGGGAAGTGTAAATGGTCGTGAATACACCATCCCTTTGACACCTCTATCGGTGTGGAAGCAGGCATCATGAGAGCGGGCATAGACTTCAATTCAGTAAGATCGAGAGGTGGCATTGTCTATGAAATGAGCGAGGAAAAGCGGAAGCATGCATTCGAATCGAGTGGCCTTGTGGATCGGAATTGATGATGTCAAGGGTTCGAGATCAGGCGATGGCGAGAGGAGATCAAGCGAAGCGGACCTTGATCAACGAGTTGGACAGCAGGAGGTTAGTTGAAAACGTTAAGAATAATCGGTGGCGAAAGGTGGGAGCCATAGTCCATGACAGTCTTGATCCGTCCAGTGGTGGAGGAGATTACCTCATTGATGAGTGATCGATGACATGAGAGGAGAGCAAGGTATAGCATATAAGGTGTGTATATAACTATAAGAAATATATGTTATTTTTATAAAATTTCTAAAAAAAATAGATTTAGTAGATGTGATCAATTTTTTGGGTTGGATTTGAACTAAATAAATGTCTAATCTATTACTTTTTTGGAGGAGATATATGTCTAAAATGGGTCACTCTGATTTTGTTATGAACAAATAGCTTAAAGGTGAGTCGAAGCACTATAAAAGCACTGTAATGTCAAATTCAAAATCAAAATTATGATTAATTAATATGCCAATATTATTAAATCAATTACAAGAAGAATTGAAGTGACATCAAGAAAATCAAATGGCATTTTATGAGTTAAATAGTAAATGACAAATGAGGGCATTCAAAAAATTAAATGACTAATCAAGATCTATATGATATTTATAAAGAGTTTCTTTATTATCTCAAAAAGTTTAAATAAAAAGATATTAAAAATAAAATTTATATAATTCTATAAAAATTATTATTTTACATAAAAGAAACACACTTAAGGATAACTTTCTTACATGTGAAGGACTTGAAGAATTGACAAGTTCTTGAATTGAATGATAAGTGATGACTTATAATTTCTTCTAACAATGCTTTAATCATAGAATTAAGAATAGAGATTAATCCATGGTGATAAGTCCCTCAAGCAAATTTTATCATTTTTTTTAATTTGAAGCTCAAAGACTCTCTTAGCAATATTTATTTTCTATCATAAGATTAAGTTGAAGGTTACAAACCATTGCCTTTATTTATTCAAAAATCTTTAGTAAATTTAATTTCAAGCTAATGAGTTTGCCCTGAAGTAATTGAATTAACACTAAATCACTTCATCCTCAACACTTCAACAAATACTTGAATCTCAACTTGATTCTTATGAACAACTTCTTTTTCTTTCTTTGAACTATTGGAGGCATCAACATATACATTATCTCTACGATTGATGACCTTAAATGATTGACAACTAGCCCATTTTAAAGTTGGCAACTCATTTTGGCACAATTATAGTTAGACTTATTAGTATATTTATTGATTTAATCTAAGATGTTCTAGACAAGGTCTTGCTACTATTGTCTATTTCTAGGAGGGTTGGTTGAAAAATATCAATTATAGTGGAAATCTCAATGGAAACTTTAATTTTCTTTTCCTCATCAACATTCTCAATTTGTTCTACTTAATTTTTTTAAATACATGTGATTGAAGATTAATCTTTGACCTTATGCTTTTCATGTTTATTATAGCTCTCTAGTAACATTACAAAATCTTCTTTGCTAGAATTAATACTTCTTGATTTTCTTTGTCTTCAAATTTGAGAAAAACTAGACTAAGATCTTTAGAAAGAAGCATTATAGACCCAAAGTTGCCATATATAGTGCGTTTGTCAAATCCATAGAATCAATCTTAATTGATATACCAATTCATTAAAATAATATTTTTATTATATTATTCATTTATGATGATTTTAAGAGAAAAAAAGAGAACTAATATACACCATGTCATCTAAAAGAGTTAGATCAATATTGTTAATCACTCGGTTCAAGTATAATACAAATTGACTAGTTAAAGAGGATCAATTCACTATCAAGATCAAATCAACAAAGAAGAAGATCATCTCATTACGAAGTTCATGTTATCTAAGATATTTGACACATTTCTTCAATATCCAATAAAACTTTTACTCATTGAGATCACTTGAAATTTACATAACAATGGCTTCAATTGAAGTTGTTTTTAGAATGCATTATATATTCTTATTTTTAATTAGAAAACCATAAGCTAATTTGGCTTATTTAATTTCCTACAATGCTTGTTAAACTTTGTTATGTAATTTTACTTATATCATTCGATATGCAATGTTTGATCATTGTAATGTTTTCATGTAGCATTGCATATTGATCTTAACATATAAATAGAGAGGGATTGTGGGTCTTTAAGTATCAAGTCATACTCATATTTAAAATTTGATAAAATTATAGAGCTTCTCTCTAAGATTTCTCTCTCCTTTTGTCTCTCTTTAACTTAATCCATACTTGTTATAAGTGAAGTTTTAATGTCACTTAAAAAAAATCTAAGTCAAAATCATCAAGGATGGTAAATTTGATGTCACTTTAATCTTTAAATTGCACATCTAATTTGCCACTTTCAATAAGGAATGTGAACATACTATAAGAGTGGGATACTAATTAAAATAAACATCCATTGATGCAAAATTCAAAATTATATTAATTCAAGTGCAAGGAATATAAAATTAAAAATAAATATTTTCTTATCGAAATCATTTTTTTTCAAAATTTAAACTTATAGCTTCTATTTTGAAAAATTAATGGTATTACACTAAATAGCATTACCAATCCTAAGATAATTTGAAGTAGATGCAACTACTTGCATTCAATGCTTAGATTATTTGATATAGTCCCCACCAAATTTACAAAAGGAAGTTGTCCAAGCAACTGAAACTACTCATCAACTTAAAATGAAGTTGAATTTGTTCATAAAAATTCACAACTTATTTATGTATAATTAAAAATCACAAACTAGTTAAAGCTTATTCATCTAATAAGTACCTATTAAAGTAGCATCCCATATAAGTTTACTTTGTATAGCTTATCAAATATAGCAATGCACCTTAACCTATAAATAAAAGGTCATAAGGTGGGCTTTGAGCATCAAACCACATCCCCATATTTGTATTTTTTTTTGCTGATGAAACTTCTACTAGCATTTTACAACAATGTTAGTAAAATATAGGTTTTCATTATAAGCATGTTTGTTAGTTGATGATAAAAGTAAAATAATGAATTTTAAGAAAATATTAATGTATAAGCGTGCTGCATTCGCAGCACACCCTATATATATATATATATATATATATATATATATATATATATATATATATATATATATATATATATATATATATAATCTTTTACTTATTTACTTAAATTTAATTTGAGATGCATAAATTATACTCATTTCAAAATAAACGTAATTACTTTTTTAGTCTTGACTAAAATATGGATAGCATCTTGAATTAAATTTTTTCAGTGAAAAAAGTTAGGCCAGCATCCCTTAACAACAAATTCAATTAGGTTGGATCTTAAAATTATTAAATTATTAATATTATTAATATGATGCATAAGTAATAATTAAATATTATACAATACTCCCTCAAAATAAATATAATAACTTTAATAATCGTGGCAGTGTTAAGAATCTTTTATAGTAGAAATAATTGATAATTTCAAAATGTTATCATCCTTGTTCAATTGAGTTTGAAATTAGCATTAAGGGTTTCAATTTTTTTGTTTAAATTTATTGATATAAAATAAATTATAAGATGTAAATTAAAATTTTAAAAAATCAAGTAATTTTTTTTTAAAATTATTTGAAATTTTTTTGGCACTTCAGTCGATATAAAAATACAATTTTGTAAATTAAATTAACAATAATTAAGTAAAATATTTTAAGGGGCTCTTTGCTTTGCATTTGAGAATCTGATGTAAAAGAAAATCTGATTCTTAAAGTGAATTGAGTGTGAGCTTTACAAATACATGACCTTGTTTTTTTTTGTTTGGTTGACAAAATGTAATGTAAAGTAAATTATAGGTTTGGACGTCGGCGGTGGAGGTCGTTACAGCGGTGTGTGGCCGTGGCCAAACGGTGCGGCGCCCGGCCGGTGTGGCTACGTGGCGGAGGCGGCCGGGGGGCGCCCCGCCGCATCACTTTACATTGGCACGTATTTGGAATTCGATTTGGAATTCAAATCTACTCAAATTACTATCTGGTATATTTCAAATGCCTCAAATATAATGTATTTGCTTTACTTGCAACCAAACAGAAAATTTAATAGAATGCATGTAAAGTGAATGCAATACACTCACTTTATTTGCAACCAAACAGCCCCTAAAAATTAGTACATTTACAAATTTGGGAAGAAGTGTGTCAAATATGTTAGCATTAACAATTATCTAATCTTTATCTTTTCTCATTAACTTTAAAAAAAAAAATATTAGAATATCTTGATATTATATCCCGATGAATCTGAAAATTATTTGATTTATTCTAAGATTAATAATATATATATATATATATATATATATATATATATATATATATATATATATATTAATTTGAATATACTTCTTAGTAATTTTAAACTTTAATTTTAATATAAATTGTATTAGAAATAATTTTATTTAATTTTAAAATTGACTGTATAGTTAGTTCGGATGAGCGGGTCTCGTTCCCGCAGCTGCATCAGAATCTGCCATTTAATGCTCAGCATTCATTAAGAACTCACTCTTCATCCTCTCTGGCAAGAAATACTCTCATCGAAGGTGACAAAGGTTCCAATGGAAACCCTAACTATCTCCAGATTTCCATACCCTCCATCTCCTGTTCGCCTCTAGGCCTTTTACAAAGAACCCTTTCACCTCGATGAGTTCCCTCATTGCCACCTTTGTCGCCTCTTCCCTCACTTACGCTCTTCTTCTTCCTCCTCCATCTCGGGTGAAGCAAATGATCCGACTCATTGGAATGAAGGTCCAGATGGTGACCCAAATCATGTATGAAATGCACTAAGATTCTTGATTGTATTTTCCAGCTGACAAAGAGGAGATTGGAAGAAGCGTCGAGGAATGGGTGCAATGTGGTGCCATATCTTGATGCATTTTCTCCTATCACTTGGCCGTTGATTGCCTCGCTAGCGAGGACGAGAGAGATGCTCCAACTTCTTGTTTGAGGCTGGAGCAAGGCTCTGTAGGGACCAATATGGTATTCTTCGATTCCTTTTGCCCTTTCTTTGCTTTCGTTAATTCTTGGGATTTAAAACCCTAATTATAGGAAATAACATAGTATCATTTGATCTTCAAATAATAATAATAAAAGAATCACTCAATTTCATGATTTTTAATGTAATTTTAATTCCATAAAAGAAAAATTACTCTGATTTTTTAATTATATTGTTATGTTGAGTATTTCTGATGTTGTGGGAGCTCAACCAGATGAAGATTATAACAAAAGAGAATATCTATATAAGACCATGAAGAAGGCTCTATCTTCAAAAGTAATGGAGGACCCATTGGAAGTTCCTCGCACAATCATGGAGGGTTGGAGTCCTTGCTTATACATATTGATGATCTCCCTAACATTTTTGTGGTATATATAAATGAAACTATTTATTGAAAAAATATTAGTTTATAATTTCTTGAAAATTATGATTGGTACTTTTATTGAATTCAGTTATATGATGAAGTTGTTTATATTAAAAGTAAAATTTTTAGTACATGTAACATTAAATTGATTTATATTACTTGTATCTATCAAAATATTATTATTATTATTATTACTATTATCTTTTGCTTCTTTTATTTTTTATATATTTTGAAAGCCTAGATCTTTTTTTAAAGAAAAACACTAGACCTTTCAAGCTTAGACATATTAAATATGAAGTCATGCACAAAAGCATCGGTTCATTGCTTCAATGGGGAACTACTTCTAGTTTTACCATGATTTCTTGGGGATTTTTTTCATTTTTGTGTTTCCTTAGAAGATTTCTAGCAAAAGACTTTGACCACAGTGAGATATATTTTTCTTTTACTTGAAGTCAACTAAGCATATATGATTGCTTTGTAGGAGGATGAGAAGGATATTTCTCCTACCGATCGATATGTAGAAGAAGAAGATTCTTTTAGTGCACAGAAGATGATAGAAATCTCCCGGATGTTCATTTAGGTCTCTACAATGAGGTGATTGTCTTGATGATGTTGAAAAGGTATACCTTCCTTTATTAGAGACAACTTTTAGTTTCCTTATTTTATAATTCTTATTGTTAATTGTTGTTGTAGGAGAATGTTCTTGTTATAGTATGCATGGTATTGGTAAATATTAGGAGATAAAGGAGTTACAATTAGACATAACTCATCAGTGATTAGACAACCATTAATTCAAAAATAAGCATATAGACCACCATTGGTATGACATGCATGAAATTTGTGCGTGTGAATAATAATAATAATTAGTGTATTTACATTCATTAAGTAAAATAAAAACATTAATAGATAAGGGCCATCAATTATTTATATCCTTCAATTCTAATTAAACCATGGTTGTTATTACACTCTTTGGAATGTGTATCTCCTAGTGATGTAAGCAACTTGAGATACACTAGTAGGCCATATATTCCAAGTAATATTAGTAGTATATAGGACTTAACTCATTATTTTGCTTATATATATGATAGTTGAAAATTTTAGAAGAATAATTATAAGATAATATGCTATGAGTGACATGCTTCTCCATAGCTAAAGGTGTAAATCTAATTTTAGATTCTATTTGACCCATATTATATTAGCACCGTCAACATTAAAATTATTAAAATCTCCTTCATGAAAAAGTTTGTGAGACTAAATGAAGAATGAGTTATTAAGAAAATAGAGGTTTATCCTGGGGTTGGGGGCTTAGAAGAATTCATCAAGACAAAGGAATTGTTTGGCGAACTAGAGGAGACATTGGCTAAAATAATATTTTCAACATAATTTAGGTTTGGTATGTTATGTGCTGAAGTAGGAAGAGGGGGAGAGGGAGGGGGATGAGGATTAATAAATAAATGATGTTCCTTATAAGGTATGGAGATCGATGGTCAGTTTGAAGGATGAATAGTAGGTGTAATGTATTTGGGCAAGCTTGGGGAAGAAGGGAATGTGGAGTGGCAGGTTGGGTTCTTGAAGACCTCCTAGGAATTTTGCTTCTAATACGACCTCAGCTAGCCTCATTTGGATCAACTAAGGGCATTGGGTTGGCGAAGAAAATTAAAGAATCATGGGAGAAGAGCTACAACCAGCATAAGAGATTGGCTTTCAATCATAGTTGAGTTTAGTAACTGTTTCACTCCATTAAAGTTAATGATGGCTTCATCAGGTAATGAAGAATCATTAGGCAGTTGAATATGTATTCTTGCAAAAGTTAATCTGGATTTAGCCACAATTAAAAATATAAATAGTAAGAGGAGTGCCCACTTTACAAGATATTTTGGATATAGCCGTGAGATTCTAACACTAAAGAGGTAAGTCTAATGTCTTGACCCAAATTGGAATAGAAGTATATTTTCTCTTTAATTAGTTTAGACCTAGGAGACTATTTTTGCAAACTAAATGACTTTCTAAATATGAACCATGGACCTCTTGTCTAAGCCATATTAATTTTTTTTTTTAATTTGTAAACTTAAGAAGAAGGAAACCATCATTTATAAAAAAAGTTGAAAATTACCTTTGAGCATCCATACCTAGTTAATGGTGTCAAGTAGAGCACTGTAGAAAGGATACTTAGCGATCAAATAACCAACCAAAGAGTTCCCATTCTTTGGCACCATCAAGTACTTCTTATGATGAGGAGAAAACTATAGCGTCACATTGTGGTTGAATGTAGTTGGGGGAATTTCTTAGAAGCGCGGGTTTCTTGGGCGTTAAGAGATTTTTAGTTAAAAGAGGGAAGTGATAATGTGAGGCCATGGGTATGGATGAAGAAGAAGAGGAGGCTGAAGCAACAAGGGAGAAAAAACCATGTAGTATTCAAGCCAAATATAAATATACTTTAAAGTTATTAAAATATCATCAACATAATGTATAGTCAAGCAGACTTCAACATCATCATCATAATTAATTCATGAACACTCAACCTTTCCAAATAAAAATGTAAGAACAAACATCGTAATAAATTTAATATAACTAGGCTTTCTTCTTCTATTTGATGAGCCTTGACTCAAATCTATTTAGGAATCCATTTCCACATACCTTGCACTAATAAACATACTTGATGAAATCCCTACTGTGCTTGGACAGATAATGTGAAGCCATGGTTGTTGTAGTTCTTTTGTGCGAAAGTTGCTTCTCATTCCTTAAGCATGCAAGAGAAGGAAAGCCATATTGATTTATTAATTCTTTGTTTTGGAGCATCCATGCTTAGAAAGATGAAGGAGAAAACAAATTAAACTTTCAAAGATGAACTTTTTATAATGCATAAGATGGTGCACATTTTTTTATGAAAGGGGTGATTCTTTAGTATTTTAAAACCAAGAAAATTAGCATATGGCTTTTAATCCATTTAGTTTCTCGATAACTCCGCTCTAAAACTTGTAATGTGTTCAATGGAAAATTTTAGCGTAACCAAAGTATGACATGACCTCCCCTTTATGTCCCGTGGCAATGATCCCGTCTCTCCACATCGTGTATGCTTTCATTTCTCATTGCATTGCACATGAATTTTCCCCTTGTTGTACACATTGTCAAATGGAACCCCAGGATAAACCTCTTTAACCTTAACAACTCATTCTTCATTTAATCTCACAAGCTTTTTCATGAATGATATTTTAATAATTTCAATGTTCCCGATGCTAAGAGAATATGGGTCAAATGGAATCTCAAATTAGATTTACATCTTTAGCTGTGGAGAAGCATGTCACTCATGGAATATTATCTTATAATCATTATTCTAAAATTTTAACTATCATATATCTTTAACTCCCACTCGAGAGAACACCTATGGTCTTATATACTCAAATTTTCAAGTATATGCAGTAACCCATTGATTTTATTAAGGGACTTTTATTAGGGAAAGTCATGTGCAATGCAATGAGAAAGCATACATGTGGAGAGATAATATCATTGCCATGGGGCATAAAGGGGAGGTCAAGTCATACTTTGGTTACACTGAAATTTTCCATTGAACATATTACAAGTTTTTAGGAGCATTTGTTATTAGTTATTAAATGGCTTGAGAAACTAATGGATTAAGAGCCATATGTTAATTTTCTTGATTTTCAAAATGCTAAAGAATTGCCCGTTCCTTTCATTAAAAAAATGTGCACCATCTTATGCAGTATAAAAAGTTTCTCTTTGAAAGTTTAATTCATTTTCTCCATCATCTTTCCAAGCATGGATGATCCAAAACAAAATTAATAAATCAATATGGCTTTCCTTGCCTTATGTCGAGGAATGAGAAGCAACCAAAAGAATCATGGCAACCATGGCTTCACATTATCTATCCAAGCACGTGAGGGATTCCATCAAGTATGCTTATTGGTGCAAGCTATGTGGAAATAGATTCTAAATAGAGATGGTGAGGGCTCATCAAATAGAAGGATAGAAAGCCTACTTATATTAAATTTATTATGATTTTGTTCTTGCATTTTTTATTTTTTTTGGAAATGTTGAGTGTTTATGAATTAATTATGATAATGATGTTGAAGTGTCTATACATTATGTTGATGTTGATATTTTAATGATTTTAAAGTATATTTATATTTGGATTGAATACTACATGGCTTTTCCCCCCTTATATGCTTTGACTAGTCTCCCCTCTTTTTCTTCATCCATACCCATGGCCTCACATTATCACTTCCACTCTTTTAACTGAAAAACCTCTTAGCATTACAACACGCTTCCAGAAATTCAATCCAATCTACATTCGACCACAAGGTGACACTATAGTTTTCTTATCGGAAGAAGTACTTGATGGTGCTAAAGAATGGAAACTCTATGGTTGGTTATCGATTGCTAAGCATCCTTTCTACTGATTGCTCTACTTGACACCATTAAATATGTATGGATGCTCGAAAGGTAATTTTTAATTTTTTTTGATGAATGATAGTTTTCTTCTTCTTAAGTTTACAAATTGGGAGAAAATTTTAATATAAAGGAGGTCCATGGTTCATATTTGGAAGTGATTTAGTTTACAAA